>KN485984.1:0-11138 GCA_000787095.1 Periophthalmodon schlosseri
GGGAACATCAGGAAAAAGGAACATGAGTAACTAAAGAAACACCAGGAGCTCAAAGAAGAGCTGGAGAAGGCCTGGAAGGTGAAGGCATCAGTGGTGCCCGTGGTCATCGGAGCACTCGGGGCAGTGACCCCAAAACTGGAGGAGTGGCTACAGCAGATCCCAGGAAAAACATGAGACATCTCAATCCAGAAATGTGCAGTACTAGGAACAGTAAAGATACTGTGCAGACCCCTCAAGCTCCCAGGCCTCTGGTAGAGGACCCGAGCCTGGAAAAAGGGATGAGACCACCCACCGAGTGTGAGGATGAGATTTTTTAACCCAAGTGTGGAAAAAGAGGATGAGACCACCCGCGGAGGGTGAGGATGAGATTTTTTATGGGGTTTTTTTTGTTTTTTTTCAACACGTAACAGTCTAATTAGTTGAAGATAAACCACAAGTTGTATTGGATTTATGAACTATTACTTGACGATAACATCAATAATCAATCAAATAGAAAAAAAGAAGAAAAAACTGTCCCACACTTGCAGCATGAAGATTTATCTCTGCAGAGCGAGTTACAAGACTTGACCAGTTGAGGATAATTTTACTGAGTCAGCACCAATAAAAAAACAAAACAAAAACTTTCATTTTGTGTTAAACCCACTACCCTTTGACCACATCAGCGTCTAGGGTCCAAAAGCTCAAACGCAACAGATGAAACTATTGTCTTAAATTCAGTTCAAGATCAACACAACATGTTTCAAATGACTGCCTTATGAGACCAGCTAATGCCAAGACCTCTATTTATTTAAGCTCTCATAAAACCGTGATTTATATGAGAAAAACGAGAAGAGTAACGTGCGCATGTGCAAAACACTGCTTCTCCTCTTAACTGTAATGGCTTCATTCCTTTGTCGCATGCAATGAGCAAGATCTTAGGCGCAGTTACTCCTTCGTAAGTTTAAGTCTTGAGATTAAGTCACAAGAAAGGGATTAAAAGGCTGTAGATAAGCGCAGGTGTGGATTTGTGGAGCAATCAAAGAGCAGAGTCAGTGTGATAAAGGAAAGTAAGTGGTTGGACATGTGTGGATTTTGTAACATGGTATAAACTGCATATGACAGGTTAGACTAAACACTAAACATAGTTAACAGAATTATATTTAAGATTTTACTAAAATATTGCCTTGTTTTGTCTGGTTTTTTTTTTTTTTTTTGGTGAAGTTTATCATTTTACTTCCTGGTTGGACATGGGCAGCATGTGTAGAGATAATTCCATAATAATTACCTAGCCACCATAATGTTAACAAGAGCCAAAATGTGTCTAAATTGCAAAAAGTTATGATTGGACTAATAAAAATAAATGACAACACCTTTATTTTGTTAAATGAAGATTTAGGTCCATTTCTTGTGTGCAGCTGTAGACAAGGCGCAGCACAAAAAGGTGCTTAAAGGCCTATTAACTAGCAGACACACACCAGCGCCGCGTGCAGCACTCATACATCGAAAATGTGCTTTCACAGAATGATCTTTAGAGGACTGACTGATACAAATGTGAAGAGATCTTTATATTGAAAATCAAATGAAAAAAACAAACAAAATAAGTCTTTAAAATGCTGTGAACAAGCTTGCAACCTTCCGTTTTAGAACTCACTGCTACTTACTGTGTTTTTGTACTTTTCTTCTCAACTTTTTTCTCAACAAACTGCTGCTTGACTAATGTAAAACTATGATAAATATTTAGCTCAGGTACTATTCCACCAAACCAAGCAATACTTAGAAAACCATATAAACCTGCCATGAACTTTTAAGGATCGTATTCACAAGCATCTGTTTACTGTTTGTGATAAAAACCATTGGGGAAATGCAGGTCACCGGGGACGACTGGGAATCATTTCACGGCAGAGCAACTATTTAAACTGTTAACTTCACAGTTTTATTGGTTAATGAGAAAATTTTCCAAGTGCATAATGGCTGGGAGTCAAGGATACAAAATGTTTATTGTTAAATAGAAAATGCAGCTTTTTGCTTAGACTGCAGTTTTTGTCCTTCAGCTTTCTCAATAGTCAACTGGTTAAGAGATGGCTATGGTAGATTTTTACACCAGATGCCTACTCTGCTGAAATCATTACTTGAACTGGTTGCAATTTTGGTCAGTAGGGTTGACAAAAAATCATTACTCAGATACTATTCAATACTGAAGCTAGTATCAAAAGTAGATTTGGACAAGTACTGATACTGAAGAAAATCACATAAATAGGACAAAATGTAATCTTTTCTGAATAGTTTTAGAAATGATCTTTATCAGAACTAGTAAAAGACCATTTGGTAATATTAAATAAATGGCTCTTATTTTGTGTTGAAAATTAAACTATATTGTATAGTTGTATAGTTGTATCATGGTACTGAAATCTGTACTGAATATCAAGTATAGATACAGGAATAATTACTGTTTCAAACTAACTAACTGTGCCACATAAGTTTAAAATGCAAAAATGATAGAGCACAAATTATGCTGACGAGACATGTATGTTTGATCTGAGAAGTGGAAATAAGCACATTTAATTCTGTAACAGTGCAAAAGAGGCCTAGAAAAAAACCTTATAGTCAGGTCTGTATGCCATTCCATATTCATCTCTTTACTTACAACACCCACGTACTCTAATTTGCTTGTGTACTTGTTTGACCTTCGCTAATAGTCCCATATGGTTACTCAGCCGACAGTGTGAATTTCTGTTCCGTTTTTCTCTACAGGGTATTTGAACTTTTTGCTCCAATAGAACAAATAAGGCTTACTTAGACTTTAAACTTTTTCTTTTAATATTTTAGCTTCTTCAAGATAATATCTTGATAATTTGGCTGGGATTTTTACAGTAGTATATACTTAAATAAGACATGAACTGGCAACTCACTGGTTAGTGGGTGAGCAGTCAACCCACTGCACCACTGCGAACCCCTCATCGAAAATCCAGTACTCTGGAATAATACTAACAGAGTATTGATAGTATTTCAGCAGATTTAATGATTTTATATAAAACATGAAACATTAATCCAGAGTACTCAATTCAAACATGAAATATTTTTTGGGAGGAATCTGGGAATGTCTACTATATGTTGACCAATATATATTGACATCTTTTATAAACATATTTCCTTGTATGTTAAATGTTCCACCTGCTTGTCTTCACAGCGATAGAAAATGCCATTCTGTTGAACTTTCAAGGCAATAACATCTCCATGGTGACAAATAGATGGTGGACCCTCCAACAGAAAAGTTACATAGTGCACCTTTTAAACAAACAAGACATAATATGATGGGGATCCAGTTAAAACAAAAGGCTGCTCTCAAGATAAAATGTGGGGAAACATTTTTCCCTCAGATTTAACATATGATTTAGTTTTTGCTGTATTATACCAACCTGCTCTTCTGTGCCCTGCTTTAGTGCCACCCTGCCCGCGACGGCCAGAGGGGAAAGTGCTGGTGTGTGGATCCCAAAACTGGTCTGAGGATCCCGGGACCCCTGGAGCTTCGGGGGGACTTGGACTGCCACCAGCTTGTGTCGGCTACACTGAGAGACTGAACTGTAGGGGGCGCTGTGGAGAGAGCAGAATCAGCTGAATTCTACTGGTGCTTATAGAAGCTGTACACTTGGAGAAGGACTTTGCCGCAAAGCCTGACTCACGACAGGGTCATGGTACCTGCGCTTACGAAACAAAAAGGAAACCATTGACTTTTTTGCTATTTTATTTTTCCTGTGTGTGAGAGGGTGTTGTGAGTCTTTTGAGCACTTGTTGTATATTGTTTTGGCTCTGTGAACTTGAGGATGTTTTTAGACATGTGCTTCTGAAATACAAGTGGCAAAAAATGTTTAAGATGTGATAAACGTAAGTAGGCAAAATGTGTTTGTCTAGTCTGAACTCTCCAAAAATAAAAAACAAAACAAATGACATAAGTTAAGCCTTTCCAAGGTTCTATATGGTGACTAGTAGGCTTATAGCTAGCAAGATCTGAGGCAATTTTTAAGCATTGTAGCTAACAGCTCCGTGTCACGACCCTCTAATGTTGAATTACACCTAAACTGGTCTCCGCAAATGGCAGGCTGCTGTGATGAACTGATGAAGAGTGGAATAAGAAAACCACAATCTCCTGTGTTAAACTGCCAAATGCTACGCTGTTGCGTTTTACTGCACCAAAGCGAAAATGATATCCTTGACAGACATTTGGTTAAAAACCCAACAGAGACACATTACAGTTGCTGTGAACAGTTGTTGTCCAAAAGCCTGGAGCAGAGCGGGGCTAAAATGCTGTACACTGCTGATAGTCTAATCATATTCCCACAGCCTCCGCTGGATGCCAATTTCACTCCAAATGTTTTATGACACGCCTTGACTCATTTTCTATATCTATCTAAAGAAGAAGTGCAGATTTTCTACCAGATTTTCTTTGCCAAACCTGATAAAAATATAAAATGCGTCTGTGACGTATTAAAACAATGACTTAAGTGTAAAAGGTTCTGTGGAGCTGGTATAAAGTGATGAGCACATGTGCAAACATCTGCAACAGCCTTGGGTGGAACATGTCACTTATAACCACAGTAAATATCATCTATACAGTGCAGCTGTATACACTCTGTGGAGCTGACACTAGGCCTGGTGTCAGGGAATACAAGCAGTGTTAAAACTAGAGACTGTTCATTTTAGAGTCTCACTCACAGTCTGTAGAGGTTTAAATGATAAACAATAAAAACTGGCTGTCAACTGGTGCTATGTTCAAAACCAAACAAGGTGTAGCTGAACCCCTTAGGCACATAACATATTGTAAAATTAACTGTAGAATGACTACAGATGTGAAATAAGGGGATGCTTAAATCTCATATAAACAGAGATTGTAGTCATGCACACACCACCCATAAGAGGCAGCAGAGAATGGTAAATGCTGGGTAATTCATGTAGCTTGAGCCAAATGTTCTCTTTCCAAAGACTAGAAGAAAATACTTCTTTTATAAATCCAGGCATGTGTAAGTTTTAGAATATGTTTTAGAAGAAGCTATATCTTTAAGTTGTTGAATTGTTGAGTGAATTGATTTTTTTTTATTAAATGTGTTGATTGTTTAAGCTACAGTACTTTATGTTTATTGTTGCTGAATATAATGATGTTCTCAACATTTTCTGTACTATGTTATCACTATATCTGTTATGTGTACAGCAAATGAAATTGTGTCTGCATGAATACAAATGAATGGGTTGGGACAAAACAGTCTTTGTCAAGATTACAACAATAAATAAAAACAATCTTAACTAAACCATGGATAACCATTTATGTTCTAATTGTTTTATATATAAAATGTAGTATATGTATATGTCAATAAAATGTATACAAAGCTAAAGCATTGCCTACATTTTGGAGTTAAATATGATACATGTGGATAAGACAGGTGCATGGGTAAAATAGGCCCTTTATGATTTAACATAATATTAGGCCTATATGTATTGGGGCTGTGGTTGTCCACTGCCTTAAATAACTAGATCTTGAGAAAACAAATAAAATGCAGCACAGAGGAAATTAACAGGAAATAAGATTCATGAACCAATGACTAGAATGTATGACAACAATTGAAAACATGCATGTTTAAAATTTAGGTCTATAAAAATAGTGGCATTTGTGTCATACAAATATAAATCATTTAGTGTAAAATGTTGCTTTAATGGCCATATTTAAGATGGAATTTGGTCTTTGTTTAGCACCGTATATTTAGAGTAATAGAAGAAATAACCATTTTTAGCATCTGGGGGAGACTAGAGGGCTGCCTTACTCTTCTCTATTAACAGGAAAAATTATACAAGTTCTATAAGACACCTGACATGCTTTCCTTATTATGAACGGGCCAGTGGCAGAACATATGCCTGGAATGTGTTCCAAAGAACATTATATCACATGAATTTAGCTGCTAAAAATACCTTGGCAGAGTAAACTTTCAGCTCTGCTTACTTCCACTGCCTGCGTCTATTTTGGTGAGTCTTACGGGCTTAAGGAGCGTATATGAAACTGCATTACAAGACCAAGCTTTGCAAGTTCCTCCTTGATTGATTCAAAATGTGACAGGACATGTTCTGCTCCTGAGCCCCCACAATCCCCCAGCTGTGCCCCAGAGGCCTACATACACAGTAGCTTACGGTAGACATGTGACCTATCCACAGGTGTCCAAATCCATGCTAAGGCCTGGCTTAGTGGACGATGCAATGAGAATGGCCCTCCGCACCTGCACATAAGATAACAACAGTGTCCACATGCATATTATACAAAACACAGGTCAAGCAGAAATCACCTAAGCTCTCAAGTGCCCTGGTGAACAGAACCGAAATGGGGTCACAATGAACACAATCAATTAACGCACCCAAAACAAGGTGTATCGGGGCTGAATGCGCAGAGATGAAGGGTGAATCCCACGGGCTTTAGTTTGTTATTTTTTAGGGAACACACTATTACAACTATTGACCTTGGCGGCTCTGGAACAATGTGAACAAGAATGCAAAGTATTTCTCTTCTGGCAACAAGGCAACGGTGAAAAGGACGTGCTCAGTTTGCACAGAAGCTCAGGAAAATGTGAGGTGATTTCAATGCAGCCCCTGCAACAGTGACAAAATAAATGTTCTAATATATTTGTATAAATACAGGCCTAATGGTTTGAGTCAAAACAAAACACAGTTTAGATTACAATATAGAGAATACAGAGTAATGTTGACTGGATAAATTATAATCCTTATTTTTAAGTTTTATCAAATAGCCTACAGCTTACACTGGGTGCTGGAAAGGAAGCTCATTGGCATTGAAAATTATAATCGTCTGTCTGTGTTGAGGACCTTTACAGAAGAAAAGCTAAAAGGGTAAATCATACGACCTTATTTAAAATGTGTGGATAATTAATGACATAATGTTCTTGAATCAACCTAGAAATGCTTGACTATTATGTCGTAAGGTGCAATACAATTACTCATAAAATGGCAGACCGCAGGTGACAGATTCATTGGGTTGAACACATCATAAAACCATGTTTACGGACATAACTGTCTATTTAACGGACTGTAATAAATTTTAATAATGGGCACATATTGCCTGTAAGGAAGGAAATAGGTGATGTTTTGTTTGAACATGTATGTCAACTGATGACTATTATTATGGGCTATAAATTTAGCAGTATACTATGTACTATCGATCGAAGTGCAAGCATGCTAAATTCTTTACAACTGGGTGAAGTAGGCCTGGCCATATGATGAATGAGAGAGAATGTTATGCCTAAAATTCAAGCATATGGTTACTCAAATTATAGTTGCTAATAATATGCAATAGCCTACATACTTTGAGAAAAGTTGGCTATAAACCTTCTTTCACTTACAGAACACTTGTCACTTTGACTATTATTATTCAGCTATTGCTATGTAGCTATGTAATGAATGAATGGAGTGGTGAAGGGCTATAGCCTATAATCTCATTTCATATAACCTATGAAATTTAGAGTTAAATCATCTATAGTCCATAAGATCACAATGCCACTTTGAGCATTTACAAGTAGCCATATATGAATAAATTAATTAAACAGGTTTTAGATCAAGTTGTCTATTCACATTAGTGAGACAGCTCCAGCATCACCATAAAAAGCTACCTGACACAGATCTGCACCAGTAAATCAAAATGAATGCATAATAAAACCCCATCTATTATGTCTACAGCTACTCATTTGGCAGTCACAACGAACAACAAAGTGGCATTTTTGCAAAATCATGAATTAAACTAAAGGTATTATCGTGTAAAGATCTCATTTCCAACGCTTATCTTGTCTTTACTGTATTTCTATGGCCATACGTATATAATGAAGCTGCAGCCCTGACAGCTCCCCTGGCTGGCTTGAGCATCCGTGTTGTGCAAAGGCAGTGTTGTAATGAGCGGAGGGTGGGGGTGTACTTCTGGAAGATTCTGCAGAAAATCTTAGGAGTGGACCCCATTTCATCGTATATTGTGGGGGCTGCTTGCTTCTCCGAGCAGCAGCAGTAGCCCAATTTCTGCCCAAGTCATAACCTTTACGGGGATGGAGACTTTTCAGGTGAGTTTTTGCGCACGCCACTTCACCTCGATGCCGCTTATAACCAAAATCAATGAAAATCTATGTAATTTCTTTCTTCGCATTGACGTTGCATGGCCATAATGTTTTACAGATGGCATTTTTCTTTTCATGGATCCAGCTAACGTTGTCCAGCTAAGAGCATGCATAGTGACACAGTGATAAATTAATCAGCCCGGATTGTCAAAATAAACAAATACAAGTAGTCATAATGGTGTAATAACAAAGGCAATGTAAATATTTTTAAAGCCACGGCTTGACAATCAACGAGTATTTTCATAAGCTAACTGGCTAATGTTATCTTAGCAGCTGTGGGCTAGCCTTGATACACTGGATGATGTAGTAGAAATATATAACCTAGTTAGCAACCACAGTGTCAATTTCACACTATGACCTTGATTGAATCGATATCACGTCTCGGATTTAACTACTGCAAATCGTATAAAACGCCACCGTTATTGACATAATCCAGACTGCTGTCACGAAGTTTACGCGTTTGTGTGCATCAGAATTTGCAGGCGGTTGTATTGTGACAGTATGCTAATGTGCTAAGCTAGTTAGCCACAGTCCCGTTGCCCTTACCGCAGCACCGGCATCTCTTTTGTCTCTATGGTCCTCACTTTTCTCTCTAAACTGAAGTGTCAAACTCAAAGTGATTATTGTCCAAACATTTACATTTATGAATTGCATGGACAAAGGTAAATTATGTGAGCAGTAAATGTATTTATTCTGTGAAGCATAGATATAATAAAACAATTGATCATTCTGATTCTGATCAATGAACTTCCCACAGGCTTCTCTTTGTTACGATATTTTGTTAGCATAATTTGGGTTAGTTTAAAATTTGATGGTGTATTTCTGTGTAGCATTATAAGATGCACATTTCTTTAAATGTTTTTGCTCATAGGCTTTGCAATTTATTTATTTATTTATTTATTTATTTATTATTATTCTTTATGATTCAATATCCATCTCTAATCATATGTGTATATTTGCATGGATTAATTTGTCATTAACTGCAATTATAGTTTATAATATATTCATAAAGGTAATCTGAAAATAATGATAGTAAATTTATTAATCAAAAACTGTGACAAGAAAGTAGAACAACTAAGGCACGACTACAGCATAATATGCCCAGAGTAAAAATGTGTAATAGGCTATTTAGGCCAACTTTACATGTACACACAGAACACAAAATACATCCTCTTTCAACCTGCTTTAACTTGACTCCTGGATCTCTTTTGATAGCTATGTGTTGTGTAACAAAAACAAAGCCCAATTATGTCTGTCCTCCTCAAAAATGTCTATTATTTACAGTGTCAATGATTGGAATAGACTGATACCAACCTGTCTCTCCCAAGATGTCAAGTAAGAGTGTTTTAGTATTTGTTGCATTTGTTTCTGATTAATTGTATTCATATTAAGAAATATTATGATTGTTGTTTTATTGAATACTAATATATCCTCTCTGGGCCTGCACACTTAAGTTGTAAAACCTCGCTTCTGACAGTAATATCTTCTTTTTGTCTTGTAACAGAGAGGCCGTCCTATGCCCCTCCCCCACCCCCTGCTCCTGCAGCTGTAAGTATTATTATTTCAAATACAAACTGAAAGAACAGTTTGGGGATTAACAATTAATTATACTTATCAGTTTTAAGGGAACCATTATGTGTAGTTATTATGCCTATTTTCACAATCTTTTAAGTGGAACACAGTGTGGTAGCTTCTAGTAAAGATTTGATTGTCAAATGACTCACATCACATGAATGCAAAAGTGTTTCTGTCACTGAATTATATTTATGTTTAAAAATGTGTTTTTCCATCAGCAAATTCCAAACACCCCTGGGTTTGTGGGGTACAACCCTTATAGCCATCTGGCCTACAACAATTACAGACTTGGCGGAACCCAAACCACCAACAGTCGAGCAACGGTACGCAGATTAATAATATATACATAGGATGCAACATGTTATTTAGTATGATAGAAAAGTACAGAGCAGAGGGCTGCCTGATACAAAGGTAGATAGAAATGGAATACCAAAAAACAAGTTGTCATTGGCACACCTTCATGAGAAAGTTAAATTTAACTAAAAAGCTCCAGCAAGGTGAAGGTAATAAAAGCTTAACCTGAAAAGCCTAAAACAACATAATTGTGTAATAGAGATATCTGTTGCTTGTCATTTCAAACTCTGATTCCATTATAGTCAAATGGAGACATCATTGTGTATTCAAACCACTTGCCTTTCAAGGTCTGCATTTCTTACAGCCACATTAAGAAACTCATGCCACAAGTGTTGCCATGGCATTGCAGGCTTCTGCTCGGCACGCCACTGGCTGCTCAGCGCTAATACAGTCACTGCATGAAGGCTGTGGTTGGACAAGCAAGAGGAAAAAAAATCAAAGTCTAGTCTTTTTTTTTTTTTTTTATTCAACGCTAGTAGTGCCTGACCATCAAAATTTTGTTTAGTCACAGTTATTGATTCCATGAATGCATTTACTTACTCATTTGAAGAGATTACCATCAAACTCAAATATTGTGCTTCAAAATAATCCTTTTTGACTTCCATAATCATGAATAACGGTGCACTATGTAACTTTTCTGGTAAAGGGTTCAGCATCTGCTTGTCTTCATGGAGATGTCATTGATTTGCTTGAAATGTTCCACATCTATAGTATTTATTTAATTACATACATTTTAATTGCCTCAAAATACTTTAATAAACATGTATTCTTACTGTGAGTGGGGTCAATTCTTCACAGATCTGACCTCTGATTTGGCCTGGTGGTGCCACCTACTTGTCTTTATGTAGGTTGAAAAGTTTAATGTTAATACTGTGGAACCTCCAGGCAAGGCAATAACATCTCCATGGAGGCAAGCAGGTGGCATACCCTCCACCAGAAAAGTTACACCATGTACTGTCAAATGTGAGCTTGATTATTAATGATCCTTTCCACCACTATAAATTGCCATTCGCAATCCTTCATAGATAAAAGGTTATACTATTTTATTTTATATACAGTTATTCAACACTGGCATTATAT
>KN485984.1:13048-51662 GCA_000787095.1 Periophthalmodon schlosseri
CTACCTACTAAAAAGACGGTATTGTGTTTATAATCAGTCTTTACATTCTGTTGTAAGTGTAAAACTATACAAAACTATGTAAGTAAATGGTGTATACGTTCAGGACAAAAGAACATTTTCTGGTCTGTTGAAAATGCAGGCTGTTTTCCAAACTACAAAAAGTGAGTTATAATTGATTATAAAAGTTTCATTTAAAGGTAATGGCCTTTACTTAAGTCCAACACTATAAGTATTAAGTAAATGGATAAAAAGATTTACTTACATACAAGTGAGTTTTTGCTTTGCTAATGCATAGAATCAATGAACTTGAGCTACAATATACTTCTTAACTCTGACTTTGTTGTGATTTTAGATTATGACGATGGGTTTTCCATAAAGCACTCGGCTGCGGCGCGTTTCCAACGTAACCACCGCCTTATCAGTGAGATCCTGAGCGAGAGTGTGGTGCCCGATGTGCGCTCTGTCGTCACCACGGCCAGAATGCAGGTCCTCAAACGCCAGGTCCAGTCTCTAATGGTGCACCAGGTCTGTGCAGCTTGAATTTTACAATTTAAAGATAAATTACATGTAACTCACAAAGTCAAGTTTTGCCACAGAGGAAGTTGGAAGCAGAGTTGCTTCAGATTGAAGATCGTCACCAGGATAAGAAGAGAAAATTCATTGAAGCAACCGAGTCATTCACAAATGAGCTCAAAAGGGTATGTGGAGCGTACACACATCTCTACAGGGTCTAGATGCCACTACTGAATGCTGTTCAGAGTGCAGAATGTTTATGTGCCAGTCTGTATCCAGCTGCTGCTAATTTCATTCACATGTTTGTCATTCACTTCTCATAATTTCAGAGCCTTTGGATGTGTTTATGTGAAACTGGATTCTGTGTTGTGAAATCACAATATTTACAAAAGGGGGCGCCATTTGTTCTTTAGAGTTATGGCTACACTGAGAGACAAGAGACAAGTTTAGCTATTAAAGAATAAGACCATAAATCCATCAGCACAAACTTTGAGCGTTCATGGGTCTGATAATTGTTCTCTGTGCAGCTGTGCTGTATGAAGGTGGAGGTGGACATGGATAAGATCTCAGCTGAGATTGCTGCAGCTGAGGAAGCGGCTCGCAAACGGATGGCTGATCGAGAGAAGGACTCAGGAGAGAGAGGGGGCAGAGAGGGAGCGGGCTGTGTTTTAGCCGAAGAAGAGAAACACGTCTGTTCCACTCATGGGAACAAGTCCCAGAATACTCCCAGTGACATCAGCAAGGATGGCGAGGACGCAGAGAGCAACTCCACAGACCCACCAGGTATTATTAAAGGGCCCATATTTGCTATTCTCTGATCTATGTTATAATGTTGCTTCCTCATTAAAAACATACCTGCAGTTTTGTTTTGTTTCTTTCTTTGTTTCTCTCAAACAGAAAACACTCCACCTTGTGATGTCATGTGGTAATACAGGAAGTGCTCCACTGTATTTTTAAACTCCATACACCTTCACTAGAATCATTTAGATGATTTTAGCTTTAGAAGAGCCAATCTCTACTAAACAAAAGATAAAAGGTAGCTGTTAACTTGAAAACTACCTCTTCATGACATCACAAGGTGGAACAGAGCATTTTCAGCTTTGGACTGTTAACTTAAAACTACCTCTTCATGACATCACAAGGTGGAACAGAGCATTTTCAGCTTTGGAGATGTAGACATATAATAATAAAGGGTTACTCAGTCATGTGTGAATAAAAACAAAAACACAACTCCAGGTATGTTTTTGATGAATTAACAGCATTATAACATGGCTCAAAGCTCGCAAGAGTCCATTTTGTGTAATATAGGACCTTTAAATAATACATTTATCTCTTTTAAGTATGTGTACTTGTAATATACTGACTTGCATTTGATCTGTTTTGGTATAGGAAAGCCAAAGGCCTCAGAGGAGGTGGAGGGTCCTGTGGGCAGTGAGGAGGGGGCGTCGGAGGACAAAGAGAGTGTCCCAGAAGGAGCCATGGAGGAGGGCACCAGCGACAGCAACACAGGCTCCGAGACCACCTCAGCTCAGACTGAAGACGCCCCCAACAGTGAGGCGTCGGAGGGGCCAAGCCGTACCAGGGCCCACTGACCCGCACCTGAATGTCTGAACTGTCCCACAGTCCTATTACACATATTGCACAGGTTCATCTCAGATTGTCAAAGTTTATTGAGTATTGCCATCTTTTCAGTGTTTTGCATGTTATGTTTAAAACACCAAGGCTGCAGTTGGAGGCTGTACACATAAGAACAAACACTTAAAGCCACTAAACAATGGTCCTGTCTAAAGTATTGGCAGCTCAGTGATCCACAAACAGCCATGTGAGAGCATTATATAATTTCCATCTGGAATAAACAGGATGAGTTTAGCCATTTAAATACATATCTTATCATTGCTCTCTAGTGCTAAATCTGAAAGAGAGTTGACTTTACATTGAAATAATATTGTTCAGTGTTTGAATTTTATTGTTTGTATTGTAATGTTATTGTTGCTTTTATTGTTATTTTTGCATGTTGCAGTTTTGTTAACAAATTTGTGAAAAGTGCGGTGGCGGTCAACCTTCTTTGTTTACTCGGTATCAGTATTACAGTGGCAGTATTGTCTCAGGAGTTTGTAGTCTTCAGTAGTAATAGTTATTTATTATCAGCATTTATTGTACTTGTGTATTGGCTGTCCTTGGCCGGAGCCAGGCCCATGGATGAGTGTATCACATGATGACTAATGCTGTACAATGCCAACTACCAGTGTTCTCAAGTTTGCTGGCTGTCAATCAAATCAAAAGCAGTACGCTTAGAACATGTACGTGTTTTATCAATATTGCAATTTTAACAGAACATTTTGAAATGTACTGTAATTGTGTATACAATGTGTTACAAGGTTTGCATAAAAAATGAGATTCATGTCATATAAACAGCTTGAAGAGGTATTATAAACATGCAGTCTTAAAAAGAATTTCCTTTTTCATATTTATACCAATAAACTTTTGTACACAAAATAACTTTTTATATCAACTTATTTTGACAATATCTCTATACGTTTGCATGGCCAGGAAAAACTGGAAAACTTCATCAACTACTCATCTTGAAACCCAATAATGATCAGATTTTTGGTGTGTGTTTACATACACAAAAGAGCTGCTGTATTAGTATAGAAGACAAAAAAATAACTTACATTTTTTTTGTCTAACATTAGATTGCACTTTTTCCTTGTCAAAAATCTGCACAGGTGTGAACAATCAGAAATAAATCAGATGTACCTGTTACTGTTTAAATGACATTTGAATAGTTTATAATCTCAGAAATCAGATAATAATCAGACGTATGGTGTCCTTGTTATATCCCCATTAGTAGCTACCCCTGTTGTAATCAATTTATTGCGACATGGTTTGCAGATATGTGTTTTGTCTTTACCTTTGCTAGGGTGCAGGTAGGGGAAGTGCGCATGGTGAGAGGGAACTGCTCTAATTTCCGGTTTCACTATTGATTTACTCATTTATCCTGTTTGTGTCAGTTCTCTGTGGCAAAAAAATGGATTTGGAACTAAACATTTGACATGCTCATTTTGCTCATTTCGTTTCAATTGCATTTAAAGTGTAAAAAAACTCACATTGATGTTTCCCTTGAAGCACCCTTGAGGAACCCTTTCATCGTGGTTAGTACTACTTTCGGTGAAAACTAAAAACCAAAAACCTCAAAGAAGCAGGTGTGCCAAAGAAGTCTGTGCAGAATCTGGCCGTGCTGTAAATGTGTGTGAATGGAGAAATTTAAATTGTATTAATTAATTGTTTTAATTTTACAAAAAAAAAATCTGAATCATATTAGCAAACTGTAAAGGCAGTGATCATTAAAAAGCTATGTCTTTTGTGGAGATAGAAAAAAAAAAACAAAAAAACAAAAAAACGAAATATCTTACTTGCAAAATCTGTTGCCCTCTGGAGTCTAATTGCATGTGATTCTTGAATTAGTTTAGTTGTATCAATATTTCAGTATTCCTTCAAGTTTTAATGCTAATATCACAATTGCAATACCTATACCTGTTCAAAAAAAAAAAAAGTAGTTTCACATTTATTTTGCAAATAATTGTAAATAAAATGTTTTTTGACAGCTTGCTCATCAAATAATTACAGGGTTTGCATAAAGTCAATTAAAACAACTAATAACAATTCAAAATAATATGCACAGTTACCGATGGTCTACAAAATGTTACTGGAGTAATCGAGTGCTTAAACTGAAAGTTAGTATGCAGACTGTGGATATATTAATTGCACATGAACATGGGTACACAGTGTGAATATGATTGTATGTGTGGTTTGTGGTCAGAGCTCTGTCACAGAAGGTGCAGGTATAAGGTGGTCGAGACTGCTTGCTCTTTTTACAACAAGGGAAACCACCATCAAACACAGACACTCCTCTGCACGCAGTCAACATGACTTTAATCAGGGGTAAGTAGCTTATTTAAAGTAGTAAGTGCTACAATATTATATTTGTTGTTAATTACTAGCTAATATTAATTCATGTTGATGATGGCATCATAACATTGTAAAATTTAAATTAATTACCGAATAGAATAGATGATCTATCTCAAATTGATTAAACACACATTTGAAATAATTGTTATATTGTTTTTTCAGGGCATGAATATTTGGCTGTCATCCTAACGTGGTGCATTATGTACAAGGTATGTTAAAACATGTCTTGGAACAAAACTATTGAAATATCTTATTATTAGTAGTAGTATAGGACTATATGCGATTCATATTTCAGGAACTTTATTACCCATAAATTTGGACTTATTTACCCGTGAATGTGAAATACTGTTCTTATATTGACATCGTAATAGATTTGTTTATTGTAAACCGATGTACTTTAGTGCTGTGGTACAACCTAGTTTTATTTTAGTTTAATTTGAGTCCCATTTAAGACAAGGACAGGCAAGTACAGGTTATGATGTGGTTTAGACCTACTTTAATTTTGATTTGGGCATGATAGGCAAGATTGTGTAAATATAAGTTGAAGGTGCACTATGTAACTTTTCTGATGTGGGTCCACCCCCAAATTGCCTCCATGGAGATGTTATTGATCCCTAGAACGTTCCCAGTATTCCATTAAACTGTTGTGCATTTCATTAAAATACATGTGATACACATTGTTATTGCTCAAAAATATCTTGAAGAACATGCACTCTTACTGTGAGCAGGGTCACCTCTCCACAGATCTGACCGGTAACTTAGTGGTGTCACCTGTTTATCTCTATGAAGATAAATTGGTTAAATGCCATGCAGTGGAACTTTCCAGGCAAAGCAAAAACATATCTAAGGACACACACACACACAGGTGACACCAGAAAAGTTACATAGTGCAACTTAAAATTGCATTTTGGGGAGACAGAGGCACAGTGGGTTGAACTCAATTTGTCTTGTGGTTTGAACCTAGCCAGAACTAATCCCTATGCAACTTGTTATCAGCAACATCTACAGAAGAAAAGGAGCAAAGCGTAGACATGTGGAAAAATACATACATGTTTTCAATTGTGACTAATTTATTCACATTTGAGTAAGACCAGACCACCTAAATAACTTTCATTTTCTTTCTTACTAACAGACGTGTTTGGCTCAAGAAGACGAGAACACCACTATTACAGATTTCTACAACTTCAGCACCAACTATACCATTGACTACAGTGACTTTCCTGAGCTGTGCTCCAAGGAGGCCAATCGTCAATTTAGGCAGTGGTTCATACCCATTTTCTACGCGATCATCTGCTTTTTGGGGTTCACTGGAAACCTGCTAGTCATCCTCACATACTTTTACTTCAAACGCCTGAAAACCATGACTGACGTGTATCTTCTCAACCTGTCGTTCGCCGATCTCCTCTTTGTAATTTCTCTACCCTTTTGGGCGTTTAACTCAATGAGCACATGGGTGCTAGGTTTGCCTGTGTGTAAAATCATGCATACCATCTACAAAGTTACCTTCTATAGTAGCATGTTCTTCCTCTCCTCCATCAGCGTAGATCGGTACTTTGCAATATCCAAGGCTGTTTCTGCTCATAAACACCGCTCTCAAGCAGTGTTTTTCAGTAAGATCTCCTCCACAGTTATGTGGGTGCTAGCTCTAATCTTTTCAATACCTGAAATGAAATTCACCACAATCAATAACAACACATGCACGCCTTATATGAGCAACAATGATAAGCTTCGTGTGAGCATTCAAGCAAGTCAGATAATCCTTGCGTTTCTCATACCACTTCTCATCATGGGTTTCTGTTACAGCAACATAATTCTGACGCTTAGCCAAACTCGAGGATTTGAAAGAAACAAAGCTATCAAAGTAATTTTAGCAGTGGTGGCTGTATTCCTAGGTTGCCAAATGCCTTACAACATTGTGCTATTTTGGACCACTATTGTCACAGCTAAAGGAGGATCCACTGTATGCAGTAATGATAATAGTCAGGTTTATGCCACAGATATCACCCAGTGTATAGCCTTCTTCAGGTGCTGCCTCAACCCCTTTGTGTACGGGTTTATTGGGGTTAAATTTAGGCATGATGTCCTGAAACTTTTGAAGGACTTGGGATGTATGAGTCAAGAAAGGTTTTTCAGATACACCTATGCCCAAAGAAAGACATCACTGGCTACGGAAACAGAAACCTCCACCACCTACTCACCTTGAAGATGGGAAGAATGGACGACAGTTTAAAATGTAATCAGTGTATTCAGTATTTGTACATAGAAAATAGTTCAATGCTATCTTCTATCAACTATTGATGCAAGAGGACATCTCAGCCACTATGGTAGCCTGGCTCTCCACTCTCTCCCTCTTACTTTCTGTTTGATTGCAGGAGGGTCTGGAACCAATAGAGCACATAGTTTAGGATGAACCAATAACAGCCGCTTTGTAGAACGTGTCTCTGAAATGCAGACTTCTCCTCTTGAATATTTTCGTATCATTCCGAACTAAATTAAAGATAAACTTTCACTTCAGATTTTCAACTACCGGTACTATATATTAGTCCAGTAACAACAAGGTAGCTGGTTCAAACCTAATTTTGCATACTGTTGTGTCTTTGTGTAAGACACTTCACCCACATTGTCTTGTCCATAAACAATAATAAGACTGGTAGGGCATCCGGCATGAAAAAATACAAGTTCTGTGCAACTCTTGGTCAATCAAAGACTTTGGTTTGGTTTCGGTTTGGTTTTATGTGTTAATAGTGATTGGCAGCTCCTCACCAAACATCTGTTAAAGGGAACATATCATTCAGTGTGTTAATAATTGGATCGTAACATATGTTTGTGTTTTACATCTATCTGAATGCTGATGTTGTACATAGTATACATACTTGAAACAATATCTTTAAAATATATATTTTTTTAATTCACATTTGATCATTGCTGTGTTCAGTGTGTTGAGAGGATTATTTGTAGGTACATGCCTATATGTGGAGCCATAGCCCAATGTAAAATAGTTTGTTTGTTAGTTTGTAATATGTCATAGGTTATTACATTGGATCCAAACAAGTCAAATTCCCACTTATATGCTAAAACAGTTAGTATTGTATTTTTGTAATGTACCTTATGAGGAAACAGTAAGTCAATAAAGTATGTAAAGGATGTCACTGTGTATTGCCAACTTACTTTCACTTCCATAGAACCATTCTCCATGATTCATCTGTATTTGCATAGCCAGTTTCCTGGGTAGCCAAGCATAACGGTAACTGCAACATTTCTCTTTCCACACTACTATGAAATGATATAGACTGCCCTGGAGACACAAGCTACAAAAATGTAACACAGGAATGTCACCCAGTGTAAAACCTGCCAAATAACTGATTTCACAGTGAAAACCCCAACTAAAATCCTGATTGGATCAAAATATATCAATGCTTGGCTGTTTTGATGCATTAATTGTGAATTGCAGCTCTTTTGTGGTTGCTTGTTGCTTATAAAAAATGAACATAGGTGAGCACAGACAAGAAGTACCGGTAAGTGTATTAAGTGTGTATTTAAATGAGCCATAAGGTATACTTGTGCGCTAAAAGGATCTGATTGATTGTGATTGTAATATAAAGTTTAGAGCCACAGTATGTAACTTTTTGCCAAAAAACAGACTAAAATGTGCCCACTGTGAGCGGGCTTGCATCTCCACAAACCTGACTCTTATTCGGCCTGAAGGAGAGCCTGCTTGCTTCCATGGAAATGTTGTTACTCTGGCAATAATATTCCACATGGCATAAAACCTTTGCCCACAGGCCACCAGTACTAATTTTGACAAGAAATCTGACTTTGTTTTTGTCTAGATTATTAGTTTTAGCCTAATTTTAGTCAGCTAATTGCATAAAAGTTTTAGTCAACCATAAAATATATTTTTATATAACTATGATACTTATATTGCTCTATGGAACATACAAAGGCGTGTTCCTTGTTTATGGTCTGGTTTGTACTTTTAGTCGTCATTATGATGGCTTTTTATTCAGTTTTCAGTTTTAGCAAAAATATTGTTAATTTCACATTCAGTTGCATCTTGTTCATTGACTGTGATCTTGTGATCTAGTTAAAGCATTAAGTGCTTTAACTCGTGGGTGCTGGTATATGGCTTTTCCACAGAAGTATGAGATGAGGAAACAGCCTGGAGACACAAACTTCACTCTCCTGCAATGATGACATCACTACACACAGTCATTGGGTTACATTGCATTAGCGTCTTCCGGCTCTGCTCATAGGCGCAAAGGGAAAGGGGCAGGGAGCGACTAATAAAAGCATGTGCCACATCAAATCAGGGAAGCAAGAGTAAAGAAGAACTATCTTCAGTCCGGACCACAAGAAAACCAGGTAAGAGCTTTATACAACTTTACAACTTAACAACAATGTGGGACTTACTATAACTACTGTCATTCAGATGCCTATCAACAACTTTGAGTACTTTTTAGTGATATAATTGGACTTGTATTTCATTCATTATTGCGGGGCATCCTTGGTAAATTACAATTTTCAGCAAACTGTATTTTAACAACTGAAATGCATGTATTTGTTTTTGTATTGTAAGTGATCAGTAGATCAATAGGGTAATTTAACTCTATAATTAAATTACCCTATTGTCATTTATTATTATATAGTATGTGTCTTACATCCTTAGTACAGTTACAAGGTACAAGCATATGCCAATTTAGAATTAAAAACTGGATATGAAGTCATGAACTTAATAGTGCAATGTAAAAGTGCTAACCACTTTGCATTGAATGTTAATTATACTACATAAAGAAATAATATTGCAGAGATGCTGTATAATTTGGTCTAAAGTGTCTTAAAGATTTTCATAGAAAACTATTTGCCTCATAGTGTGCAGTGACTTGTTTGCCTGGCATCCAATGCTTTACAAACAGAGACTGGACTGATTTGCAAGTATAGGGCATAGACAGTAATAAATCACTTTATTTCTATTCCAATTCACATATTTCAATTATCTGGATTTTGGACCTGCTTATAAAGTACACAAGTTATATACTTGTGGTGTCTAAAAAGTTTAGTTTTTTTCTATTTTGATCCCTCATAAAAACAAATGGGAAAAATCACACTCCTACTGCCACCTTACAGTGCAACTTCTCAGAAAATGTAGCTTGTGGAGGGGCCAAATAAAAGTATGAACTAAATCTGAAAAGTTACTCCCAAATGTTTATGGTGTTTTCTGAAATGAGCTGTAGCCATGGTAACCGCTCTGCCAGGTGACTCATGTCCAGGACCACACCTTCGTCTGAAAGTCAGTATGAGACACACTACACACCCAAACTCACACTGATAGGCATGGGCATGACTATTTAACAATTATTCATTTAAGGATTGTTCTAGCATTGAGAAATAAAATCCCCAAAGAGAATGCCCTTAGGTGGCATATTAATCTGATGTTTTTACTAGTAGTGTAAACTGTTTAAATGGATGTTATGACAACAGAAAGTAGGATCATGATGACAGCATGAATAAAGCTGTTAAGCTTCAACTAAACTGTTCAACTTCAACTAAAGACCATGAAAAGTATTTTATCATATTATCATTTATCATATGATTAGTTAAAGATGCACTATGTAACTTTTGTGGTGCATTGTGTACAGCTTGTCTCCATGGAGGGACGAGCAGGCAAATTTTACTCAACTATGGAGATAAGTAAGTGACAGCAACAGGCCAAATTATAGGTCAGATCTGTGGACAGAGGTGAGCCCACTCACTATAAGAATGCAGTTTTTTCAAGGTTTTTGACCAATAAAACACCTGTAATTGAATACATGCGAGATAGATGTTGTTTAATGCCGCTTTGTGACTGGTCAAACATTGTCCAGCTCTACCCCACTCCCCGCCTAAGACCCACAGTTAAGGTTAAAGTTCCTCAATTGTAAATCATCTGCATTTAACCTAGACTTCAATGCAATTGAGTCAACCAAAGAAGTATGTACAGTATGTAACAGCCATGAAGGACTTGGGGACCCCCTCTCCTGATTGGTTCATGGACAGGAGTACCTAGTTGGAGGATTAGCCTATTGAGCATGCTTTAAGTTAATGGGGGACACTGGAGCATGAACACCCACCCAGACACAGGGAGAACAAGCAAAATTCAAAAAAGGCTCCATGCAGTCCAAGAATTGAACCCAAGACTCTCTTGCTTCAAGGATATACTAACTGCTTTGCCCTGGTCTGAGCTATAGGCTACAGCACCCACACCCCCTAAAAATAACTAAGATTTTTTTATTTATTTAGTTTTACTTTTCTCATTTTATTGAATCCCTCTATCACTCAACATATTTCAATTATTGGTATTTACTGCACACCAAGCCATCAAATGATATCTGCCTCTGTCAATAAGTGTTGCGTGTTCTCGCCAACAAAAATGTTCGCCGATCTCCTTAGAGAGTTAAAAAAAAAAAAAAAGCTTGTAAATGTCAAAAAGTGATTTCTGTTGTTAAGTGCTGCCTTTTATGTTATGTACTCCTATAATGTGTTTTGTTCTTGTGATTGTTTGTTAAATATTGATTTTAAAAAGTAACACAAAATTGAAAGTACTATTATTATTACAACTGATGATATCTTTACTATCTGGGAGGTTATGACTGTACAAAAGCAACCCTATATTTCCATTATAGACAGTGTAAGTGATCCAGTATTTCTCCATTGTGTTTCAGAGTCTCCAGGGCGGTATAGCTCTCCTAACATGATGCCTACAGCTGAAGGCATGTCACATATGATACCTGCTCATGTTCTGAGGGTGGGGCAAACCATTCAAGTGGATTCTGCAGCTCCAGAGGCCAAGACCAAGCACCAACTCCCCAACGCTGCAGCTCTGAGTGTCAGTCAACTCGACAATGAACTTGACATCTCCCTGGAGAATCTCAACCAGCTAATCCTTGAACTCGATCCAACTTTTGAACCGCTTCAGGTCCAGAAAAGTCCAACCTCAGGTACAGTGGAGTGTTTCTTACAAAAGTCACATGTCACAAGGAAAATTTTTCTGAAATCATCAAATATCTCCAAGACAAAACCCCCAGGTAAACTGGAAATTTCAAGGGACTCACAAACAGCAATGTAACAAAATATATGTCACTTTTTCAATTGATTTAATTTAGAGATGCAACGATACTCAATATTCAATCATTCAACCCGACCCTCTCAATACAATACAAATGCGTGCCTGACTCAGGAAGACTCAGGAAGATACAGGAAGAAAACAGCTCCATAAAGTACTAACTCTGATATATTGGAACATAGAGATGGTGTAATTGAATAAATGTTATATTTAAAAATAATAGAGGAAACATTTGCATTTGTTCTTCTGAGGCTCATATCAAAATTGTATCAATATTGTGACCCATGTGACCAAATACATCAAATACATCGAAATGTAAGAAAACTGTGTCATTGCATCGCTAATTTACTTTAGTTTGCAAATATGAGTTAAGTCCAAAGTCAAAGACAAACAACAGGCATTCAAGTCTCGAGTCCAT
This sequence comes from Periophthalmodon schlosseri, assembly GCA_000787095.1. Lineage (NCBI taxonomy): Eukaryota > Metazoa > Chordata > Actinopteri > Gobiiformes > Gobiidae > Periophthalmodon > Periophthalmodon schlosseri. Next base: position 25,048 of record KN485984.1, read on the forward strand.
TTTATCAAGTCTCAAGTCTTCAAAATAGTGACTCAAGCCTGACTTGAGCCCAAGACATGACTCTGCTGTAGGATACTAATACTTTAACTTCAAATGTTAAAACAGAGTAGATATATTATACTTCAACTTATTTCAGTATGAAATTAAACACAAGTTAAATAGCAATAAGACCTCAGCTTCTCAAGTGAACTTTGGTGCACTTTCAACTGTGACTCACTGTGACTCCGTGAGTGTATTGATTGCATCTATTAGTGTGTTGCTTGGTTTAAAATTCTAAAACAAAACAAACATTTCTGACATAACACATTTTTCCACCTCTTGGCGCAGCTTCACATTTTCCAGACTTATTTTCTTTTTCGTATCCATGCTACTTCTATTGTCCATGTTGCTGCAGATTTGTACCACACCCTGCACAGCTCTCACACACATATGAAACTATATCTGAACAGGCTCAGACTTCATGCTCCTTTGATTAGGGGCTGAAGGTCAAATGTATGAATAGATTTCCTGTTGCTCATTGTTCACTTGAAATGAATATGTATTTGAAACTGAGCGTCTAGGCTGCAAACTGTTTCACAAAGCAAGACTATTGTTAGACAAAGCAATGAAAAGAAGAAACTAAGTACCGTACTTATTATGAAGTTAAAGAACAGAAATATTAAAGGTGCAATATGTAACTTTTCTGCCACCTGTTTCCATGGAGATGTTATTTTTTTGTTTTTTGGAGTGTTCCACAGTATGGTATTAAACATATCTAGTAACACCACCATCCCAGATTACAGGTCAGATATGAGAGGAAACCCTGCTTACAGTTAAGAATGGGTGTTGTTAAAGTACTTTTGAGGAATAAAATACAGGAAATTGAATAAATGCAAGATAGATGTTTAATGCCATACTGTGGAACATTACCAGCAAAATAAATCTCCATGGATACAACAGGAAAATATATAAAGTAGACCTTTAAATCTTAAAGTACAGACTATACTACCCTATGAACAGTGGAAGTGCATATCTTTGGCTGAAGGCAGTTCTTTCCAATGGTAAAATCCACTTATGAGGACAAGTTGAGGCATCTGTTGGTGTTTTAGTAAAAGTACAAAAGATCGTGAATCCAAATCAATGTTTGAAGGGAAGTGCGTGTGCTACAAGCAGCTACCTGCAGCAGAATTGCATTTGAGCTTTGAGTCTGTTTACTTACTGTCCCGAGCACACGCCCATTCTGCAGGAGAAAAACGTCACTGTCAGATTTTCCTTTGTGCTGATCTGAGGATTTGTGGCTGTAAAACTATTGCACATTAAAGGGCTGAGGATTTTTGTAAAGTATTACGTGTGATTTTTTGCATTTTGCTATTGAGATACGATTAGCAATATTTGTTTTGCATAAACATTGAATTCACAGTGCACTATTTAAATGGCTCTATAAGTATTATTAACAACTGAGAAAAGACTGAAATGTTAACTAAACTAAGACAAAAATGCTACATATTTCAGAACATGACTAGAGGGTTGGCAGTTTTAAATCCGCTGGCCTTGTATTTTTCAAAGCCAGTGGAGAAGGATTATTATGCCAATTCTATGCCAAGTTTGCATTTTGCTAATTGTGTCCATTGAAATTGCAATCTCGTTATCACTTTCTATGAAGCCCAAGTACACATATTTATTTTGGTGCAGTGATGTCTTCTAGTTATACTCTGGAGTCTTAAGAAGTCAAGAAATATTAGTCATGGTTAAATGATGAGAATTTAAGCATAGTTTAGTTTTTGTCAAGTGTCTCGTTTAGTCGTCATTTATATTGGTTCAGTTCTGGGCTCTTTCTGATTTACCCTTCGTGTAAACTCAAGTTAGCCCTAATATGACCTTATCTTTGTGTCGTCATAAATAAATAAGAAAAAAATGTACTAGCCATAGTAAGAAAGTGCTCAGGTTCAATCCAGTTCAGACACAGCTGCACAGTCTTATAGCTGAAGGTACAAATGATCTCTGAATTACTATGGTAATAAATATGTTGTGTTTAGATAGTGTTTAGTGTTAAAACCGTTTGAGAATCATAGTTAAAGCTATTTTATACTTATTGTTTCCAGATGAAGATGTATCCAGTCCTGTGCTGATCCCAAGAGGCTGCTCAGCTAACAGCTCACCTCGTTCAGTCATCGCAGTCTCTCCCAGTATCACCATCCCGTCTCCGTGTGGTCTGAGCTGCAGTCCCCAGAGGGCGCTGCCGTTCTCGGGCTCGCCCTCTTCGTCCTCCCTCCCTCCACTCCCCTGCGGTAGTGTGGTCCGCAGAAGTCCCATCTCGAGACAGGATGGAGGGGCGACTCAAACCTCCTGGAACCTCTCGCAGCCAAACCGACACAGTGCACTGTCTCTCCTCTCCACCTCCTCATGCTCTGATACCAGCTACATCCTGGGCAGGTAAACAGTCAAATGAATTAAAGGTGCTTTTCCGTTGGGAGACTCTCATTAAGCATATCTGTCTTACTTCCATTCACATTAGGTTCATTTTTACAATAATTATTCTAATAAAGTTTGAAAAGTTCAGAATATATCATCCATGCAATTAAGGATCAGTTAGTAAAAGGGTCCTTGTGAAATAAATATATAAATGAAATGTAAACAATATTCAAAAATGGCAAAGGTTTCCACATTTATGATTAGAGCAAGAACTGATTAATTGATATGAGTTTTGAAAGTATAAAAAAACTGAATATTATGTCAATTTTTTGTTTGAGGAGGACTATGTCCTTTTTTTGACTATTGTGTTTGCAAAATGTATTAAAACTGTCCTAAGTATTTTCTTGTCCTTTTGTCTTTAGCACCTTGTCTTTGACCAGTGAAGATGCTGATTCTTCAGAGTTCAATATCACTCCGACTGGGTCTTACATTGGCCACTCTGCAGAAATGCTCCTGTCACCAAAAAACAAACACTTAGCAGGACTCCACCACAAACAAGTCCACAGCAGCCCTGCGTCCCTCTCTGGCTCCTTCACTGATATCCCTGTACTTTTGATCAATGGAGCACCCCAACCCGAAATACAGTCGTGCCCTCCATCTCCAGCACTGCAAATGTCTCCTTCAAAACCCCCTTCCCCTCACAGTAAGTTAAAGTGAAGTGAAAATAGTCAAAATCATTTTTAGATACTGATTCATTTTGAACAAATGTTTAATATTACTGTGTGTTTTAGGTCCTCTTTTCTTTGGAAGCCAACCAACAATGAAGTTTGTAATGGACACATCAAAGTTATGGTTTCGTCCACATATCAGCAGGGCAGAAGGTACTTTGACAAAAAGGTGCACAGTGTAACTTTAGAGATGTTACTGTTTTTCCTGGAATTTTCCACAGTAGGGCATTAGACTTACCTATCTCTATCTATGGAGAGAAGCAGGTGACGCACCAGGCCAAGTTACATGTCAGATCTGTGGATGAAAAATATATAAAAAACACCTGTAAATGAATAGATGCAAGATAGATTGATAGATAGATAGATAGTTTATTGCCGCATTGTGAACATTCTAGGCAAAGCTCTAAATCTCCAAGCAGGTGGCAGTCCTCTACCAGAAAAGTGACACCTAATGCATTTTTAACTAAATAGATGCATCCAATTTGCTTATTAATGGATTGTCTTGTCCCCATTGACCCTCTACTACATTTTAGCTGAAGCCATGGTCAAAGACAAGGAGCCAGGAACATTTGTGATCCGAGACAGCACGTCCTACAAGGGAAGTTTTGGACTTGTCATGAAGGTGGATCAGTCTCCTACGACATTTGCTGCATCTGCCTACCCAGGTAATTCATTATTACTTTATACGTGATAAACATACATTTACTTTATAAGTGTTCAGTCTGAGGTATATGTTTAAGTGCTTAGAAGGTTCAATGGATATGCCTAAGGACAAAATTATAAGTGATAATATTGCCCAAAAAGTGACATTTGTTTGAGAATTTTACAAAAAATTTTCTACAATTTTAGATTTAAATTTTTAAAGAATATTATCCACATGGCAAATATATGTTATTGGCCACAACCTCAAGATAAATATTGTAGATTGTATCGGCTGGGAAAATCCATGTCGAATCATACCTAGATTTAACTATTCACTCATAAACTGAAAGATTATGAGATAATACACAATGTATACTGCAAAACATTTGACCCACCTTCATCCGTTACTGGCATCTACATATAAATGTGATTGTGTGTTGAGCAGGAAGGCTGTACTCACGCTCAGAATGGCACGTCTCAGTCTGCCTCTGATCTGTTGAGGCTACAGGTTACAACAGGTTACTACCACGGAGTGAAGGAATAAATCAGTAAAAGACTCGCCTTATGTAATTTGTGAAGTTTGAAAAGGGGGTATTAATCAAATGTTATTCATTTCCAATAAATACATGTAAGTAGTGGCCATCCAGTAGTCTAATACATAGAACAAGAAGGAAGGTAGACTGTAAAAAGGTATGATAAAAAAATGAAAAGAAACTATACTAATAATAAAAAGGACAATTTTCAAGACTAAATACATTTCTACAGTAAATATTTATATAAAAATGCAATGAAATTATTCAAATAAGGATAACATTTTTCAAATAAGGATCGTCTGTGCCATCATAGATTCATCAGAAATCTGTAGGAAACATTAAAACACAGCTAATGCAAAATTTTAAACTCAAACACTTCCATGTGCAAGAATCGAAAGCAAAAAATATATGTAAAGCATTTTAGTCTATATAACATATAAAATACAACTGAATATGAGCAAAGGCCTTACTTGACCGTTTTGATGTTTCTTTGGACTTGTGTGGTAAGTCTGTGTCATTTTTTCCTACCGCTGTAACCACCACTGTGTACATGAGGAAACCAGCTGTTTATAGCGCTGTAAGCAATGACAGAGACAGCATCTTATGGACAACTTGTTTTGCACTATATTTCTAGGCAAAAGGTTAAAGGTGCGTTATGTAACTTTTCTGGTGGGGATTCCAACACTTTCAGGCAAAGCAGTACATTTTCTGACAAGCTGGTGTCCTACTCTCCTCCAGAAAAGTTACATAGTGCACCTTTAAATTACACAGAGGCACTACACATTTCGAGGTTTATTATTTGTATAAATACTTCTAACTAAAAAACATTTTCATTTATATTTTCTCAGGAGATAATATTTCAGATTTGGTTAGACACTTCCTCATTGAATCATCAGCCAAAGGTGTTCGAATCAAAGGCGCTTCCCAGGAACCATACTTTGGTGAGTGCTCTTATTATGAATGAGTTTTCCTACACAGGATTTGTGGATTTTTCTACTGCCTAATCTCCAGCCACACCACGAATGACTAAACCATGTCTAGTCTTTGGGGATGTGGGTGGGCGACTGAAGGCGGGTTTTCAGTGCAATGACCTCATAAGGAGTGGTCTTTGACATAAAAGATCACAATCTACATCCATCCAGCATGACAAAATAAACTTATACAATGAGTAATCATAAGCTACTGTAAAGATAATGTAACTTTTGTGTTACAAATTCTTAATATTAAACTGACCATGGTTTGATTTAAAATTTACTGTAGTTTCAGTCAGGCAGCTCAGTGTTAAATGTCTTCCATTCTCTGTGCACATTGTGTTGTATGCAGGCCTACTGAATGTTAAGAAAAATAAAAAAGTTAGTTAATAGTTAGAAGCTTGCCATAATAAAGAGATTGTTATAAATTGTAATTGGTTTATAAATAGGACCAAACTGGATCTGTTTAATAGAGATATTTGTAGAAACTTGAGATAAGTTTGGTGAACATACCTACTAAAAAAAAATAATGTATACATATTTTGTGTTCTTTATTCTACAGGAAGTCTACCAGCCTTGGTTTACCAGCACACAATTTCAGCCTATGCCCTCCCATGCAGACTGCAGATCTCCCCTCAAGGTAAACTCTGACATATTAAGTGGACTTATGATCATGATTAATAAATAAATATTGACAAAATACATTTCATTGATTTAGAGCTGGGTGCAACAGAGAAGAACAAGGCAACAGCAGAGGACAAGAAGAAAACAGGTAAACTTACTTTGTGCCATGTTAGCGTAAGTGAGTTAGCTAAAAGTTTAACAACGGAGATAGCCTGAAAAAACAAAAAAAAAAACAAAAACCTACTGCTATTTAAAGTCGTTCTATTTCTATACAAATACTTGTTAATACTTGTTAATTTCTTGTTCTTTTGTCTTAAAATAAAATATTATGCTGAATGAAATTATACGTTTAGGATGTAATTTATGCTACTGCTAACTGGAGGCTGCATTGTTTATCTACTGGAGTTAGCCACTACAATGCTACCATAACATATTTTCAAAATAAAAGCTTTGCCTGTCGAAGTGCACGTTTCTTCTGCACTAGTTGTACCAGTTACGATATAGGTTTACTCAATTTAAAGAGCCCATATTACGCTATTTTCTGATCTATGTTATAATGTTGTTTCCTCATCAAAAACATACCTGGAGTTTCATTCACACGTTAAACACACGACCCTGCATATTTAGGCAGAGTTCTTCTCTCCAACAGAAAACACTCTGTTCTACATTGTGATGTCATGTGGTAGTACAGGAAGTGCTCCACTGTGTTTTTAAATTCCACACCTTCACTAGAAACATTTAGATGATTTCAGGCCTGAATCAACTGTTAACTTGAAAACTATCACTTCATGACATCATAAGGTGGAACGGAGCATTTTGAGCTTTGGAGATGTAAAGAGACTAACAATAAAGGGTTTCTCAAAAATGTGTGAATGAAACAAAACACACATCATCGATGAGGTAACAACATTCTAACATGGCTAAAAGCTCACAAGAATCCAGATTGGGTAATAGCCTTTCGGACTTTTGAAAGTTAGTAGTGATTAGCTAATGCCTGACTTATGCCTGACTTGTGTAGCTGTTCCTGTGACTCAGTAATGAAATCCCCTGTAGTCACTGTGAACAATGGTGTGGTGGAGACATGTAAAAAAAATGATTATAGGCCCACCAAACATCATGCCAATCAGCTGTGTAATTTTCTGTCCAGAGACATAGAAGAAATAGGCAACTCAAAGGCTGCAATTTTATTAAAGCGAATGTTTGGAGAAGAAAAAATTAACAAATCCAGTAACCTGATCACCTGATCTGGCTCTCTTGTGTAGTCTGCTTGGCAATTATTTTTTATGAGTTAGTGACACCTAGTTAGCTAGTGCAGCCTCTGCAGCTCAGTGAGTGAATTCTGGAAGTTCTGAGCTTTCACATTAGCATGACATGGTCATATACTTGGAATGTGAAAGTTGTATGTGTTCTCTATATGCAGGATAAAGCACTAGCACTGGAACCCACAATGCTACCAATCTCAAAACCACAAAACTACCCCTAGCCTATTTTACACACTGTTTGATTTAGTTGATTTATTTCTTTACAAATTTGTTTCATACATAGATATTTACAAGACCATTTTCTTTCAACAGCCTCCAACTTTGTCTATCTGAATGCTGTGCCCACTGAGATGCTGACTGGCCCATGTGCGGTCCAAAAGGCAGTGACAATGACTTTTGAGAAGGCCTCTGGCTCCTTCACCCCAGCCATAGTGAATTTAAAAGTCTCTCCGAAGGGTGTAACACTCACAGACATCAACAGGAAGTAAGACAATAAAACACTTGCACTGCACTGATTGTCATGTGGTCTCGTTACTGTAAATGTGTGACAAACAATGGGTTTTTTTTTTCTTGTTAGGCTTTTCTTCAGGCGCCATTATCCCATCCACCTCCTCAGCTACAGCGGAGAAGATCCTGACAGTAGACGGTCAGTATTAGTAGTGCTCAATAGTTACATAATCTTTCATCTGTCTTGGGGTTTTGCCTCACCTATATATGTGTTAGGATTGTAGTGGTGGTCCGTTATAAAATCAAAGTAAATTATTATATATTACATTGTCAAAGCACCCGTGGCTAGAGCACTGATCTACCTTACCACCACTGACTACATAATAATAATAATGAATAATTACTACAGTGTAGCACAAGGCATAAAGGGCTACAACAAGGAACTAGAAAAGTCATACAAAATCTCTATATTGAATCAAAGAAAACAAACCTACTTAATCAATCAATTCTTTTTTATTTTAAATATATGTTTGTTTATCTTTATACCACTTGCTAAATAGAAATAAACAACAATTTAATTATAAAATGTATAAATATGTCCCAATAACTACTATCATTTTATTCTGTAATTGTTAACCATCTAAACTGTTTTTCTTAATCCAACAGGTGGATGAGAGGCTCAAATTTCGGTGCAAAGTAAGTGCTTGTAAACAGTTTTGTTACTTAAGTACAGATACCTAAAATTTTTACTGAAAGCACATTACTTTAATGCTTGTGCTTTGTTACATTCCATCACTGCTTGTAAACTGCATAACATTTCCTTACAAAAAGACCCTCCCTCAGATCTAAATGTTTCGTGCTTTCTTACCTACAGGATGTTTGGTTTTGTGGCCAAAGGTGTTGAGGCTGGTATGGAAAATGTGTGTCACGTTTTTGCAGAATATGACCCTCTGCAGCCCTGCGACAAGATTGTTCAACATATTCAAACTACAATAACTAAAACATAAAAATACTGTGCCATTTTTTTCCTTTTTTGTTTTGACTGATTTTGCTGTTACACCCAAACAGAATTTCAGAACAAAATCTAATTGAGCAATTGCTTGTTTACAATAGCACTAATAGGCTTAGGGAAATGCAAATTTTTATGTTTGTAAATTATGGTACCATATACAATATACAATGTATTTTCTGTCATTTTATTCTAAATAGATCACTTTTTATGAATGCTTGACATCCTATCATTTCAAAATAATGATTGTAGATACTTCAGCTTATATTGTATATTTATTATTTGTCACTGTGTGCAATGAATTTCTTTGTATAGTAACTAATATTGTAATAGAAAAAATAAACAGATTAAACTCATACAAATTAATCAAGGCTATTCTTTGTAATAGTTTAAGTTGAATTTATACTTAAAAACATGTAATGCTACTTCAAAATTGCATTTATGATTTAAATAATTATGAATTACAAGTATAAGGGACTGTACTTTAAAATGTGGACACAATTAGAACTTCTTGAATGTAAAATGCAATATTTTCTCCTTTAAAATACTATTGGTAAATAGTATTTACCAATATTTTACATGTAAAATGATCACATTACCATAAAGAAACAGACACAGGAAATGCAGGTATATTATACACATAGTTTATTTAATTTTAAATCATAAATCATTAGATAAAAGCAAAAGTCTTTATTCTGAAATCACAGAGATGTAAGAGCGTGCTTGTTGAAGCAAAAATCAGGCATAAAACTGCATAGATATATATTAGGTTTTAAATACTCTTTTAGGCACCAAATGCATTACATAAAGCTTAACCTCTTTTTCCTTTGGTGCCAACTTAAACGTTATAAATAAAAGCTTATCTTGTGTAACCAAAGCATGATAATACACAGTGCTGTCAACTATTTACAAATACTGCCCTCTACTGATAAAGCTGGGTATCTACATTCTCTGAGACATTCATTTTAGGCTCTCACTTGTTCTCACAGTGAGCAGTTTAAAGAAAATATATCATACAATATTAATAACATTGTCTAGTAAATTATATTTTTGTAAATCAGATAAAAAGGAAACTTAAGCATAGATAAAGCTCTCTCTAAACAATTAGTGCTAACATTATTTTACCCAGCGCTGCTTGGATCAGTGCAAAGCAGTTTACACATACACACCCTTCATTATAATAACAACTTTCAATAACTTCAATAACCTTCAGTAACTTTCTGTGTAGTCTGTCTACCCCATCAGATTGTACTAGAATTACAAGATTGCCTAAGTGCCATATCTGTAATTAGGATTAAATAAAATAGCTTCTTCCTATTACTTTGCTGGCCATATTTATAAGCTGAATTTCTATAGTTCATCGTTGGGAGATATTTATTGCTTGATTGTTTAAAATGTCACATGTTTGAAACTAACCAACGGTGATACATTCACAAAGAAGACATCATATTTTGACCACCCATTAGAGCAGATTTATCACATTGTTCGGCCGTTTACAGTTTACTTATATTCTCTTTGTTTACAATGGCTGTTCTCATGTTATTGGAGGCATTTATAAACCACAAAGCGAGGTATTAACTGGACTGTAATGGGACAGATACACACTTAAATTCATTCACAAATGCCAATATAGAGTCACCAATTTACCACAGCTAAAGTAACCATATTAACATGAGGAGGACAGCCTAACAGGACCCCACTAAAGATGCTAGAGCATAAAACCCCGAACCTTTTTGCTGAACGTTAAGTCCACTATCCTTAATTTTAATTTGCACAACATGTACTGTATTATGTATGGCATTAAACTTATCTATCTTTAGCATATTCTAGCATTTATTTAATTCCAGGTGTGTGAAGGAGGGGTCACCTCTCCACAGACCTGACTTGTAACTTGGCTTGATGCCATTCCCTGCTTGTCTTCATGGAGCTAGATAAGTGTAATGTTATACTGTGGAACATTCCAGGCAAAGCAGCAGCATCTCCATGGAAAGAAGCAGGTAACTGAACTTTCATTAGAGAAGTTACCTTTAACTAACTTAATTTTTTTTTTTTTTTCATTTTGATTGTATGTTTTAGTGACACTTAATGATGCTAAAATATGGAGATAGTATTAGTAAAATTACATGTAAAGAAAATATCAATGAAAAAAAAAAAAATTTAAGGAGACATATGAAACTACCTTACGTATTATTTATAACATGACCCAAGCAGATGTTTTATATTGTGAAGGCATTTTCATACTGACTTGCTGGTGATGATGACACACCGGATTACCTGAACATTTTTGTCTTCCCAGAAACATGTGTGAACAAAATACTATGGTAGGTTTTTGATATGGAAAGATTACAACGCAACGTTCTTCCAATTACATTAGCTTCCAATTATAAATCAGATGTTACGTCCAAACAGCTACTCTTACTTGAGTAGTTTTCCCAAATACTTTTTATTCTTACTCCTAAGTTTTTACACTTCTAATTTGTACTTCTACTTGAGTAAAAGTACAAACAAACTACTTGAGTAAGTAATTTTGAAGTAACGTTACTTTTGACTACAATTGTGGCTATTCTACCCGTCTGTTCTTTTTACATAACTATGTAACAGTGCTGCCCCCTTCTGCTGTTACTGTGTAATGGAGGCGATGCTGCGTGACCTCTTCATGATTAGACGTACTTCCACGTCTGGGAGGCTGTCCTGTTTGGTCTGAGCACACCCCTCGTCTGCTACGGCCATGTGCAAGTCGAAACGCAGAGATACAGACTTCTTCCTCAGCTTTGGGTTTCCTCTGAAGAAAGAGCCCTCCCACTGCTTGATCACTTTGTCAATCTTTTCTGTCCTGGAGAAAAAATAAACCATAGAAAATACCTGTGACTTTATTGGTAGATTTAATTAGCAATTTAAAACAAGCAACAACAAAAAATGTATAACGTGAAAGAAGTTGGGCTGGTTCATATGGTATTACAAATCCAATCCTGATCTCAGCCCATTGACAATATTGGATTTTGGTGATATCGTCATTTTGTGATTCACTTATTCTGTTTAATGCAGCTCTCTGCTCAAACACACTTCTACCCACTATTACTTCTGTTCACATGCTATATTCTATTAAAAACAACCAAACTTTCAAAGTTTCAACCTCTTCAACATAGTTTATATTTGGAAATGTGTTTCATTAAATTGGACATTGACATTGACATTATAGTCATATTTGACTTACAAGTCAATGTGGCATTTAATATAGGAACCAACTGCAATTCAAAGGTCCCAAAAACCGTCTCACAATGTTAAATGCTAGAACAGGTGATACCATGTGCCTATTCAACAGAGGGCACCAAAGAGCAGCGGTTACATAAAATTATGACGTCCATTATGTTCATCCTACTGTAGCTGTGCTTGCATGAAATTTACAATATTACTATATTACAAGGTTACAGTATTTTTTTAAGATGTTGATATTTCTTCTATACTAATATTAATGATTTGTAATTTCCAATGTATTTGAATTTAGCTACATCTGCTCCAGATAGCTTTTTGATATTTTTGTATCTTCATTTCATCTCCTAATGGCATTACACTTGCTGATTAAAAGTTTAGCAACTGGTATGTAGCGTTATTTAATTGTTCTTCCCATGTCGTCCTGGTGATAGGATTCCATTCACCAGCTGATTGCATGACAAGCTCAGTTACCACGGCCTTGACTCAGCAATGACTTTAAACATATATAAAACACTGTTCACAATGGTTATGTGGCTTGTAACACTTGTATGTCGAACAAAGGATTGTCTTGTCAAATAATAACAGACTCCACGCCCTGATGTCTGTGGGGCTGAGTCTCCACATCAAACACTGAGCTACACAGGAGGAATATTCCCATAGAGCATGGGAATTGAGCTTGCAACTCAAAGTCAAAACACAATAGTGAATCTTCATTTTTGTCTTGTCTCCTGTTGTAGACGTCTGTGAGGTGTGGACGGCATTAATTATAGTGTATCATTACAAAACTAATGACTTAGGTAAGAATGTGTTGTCAAACGATGATGACAGATAATTACAAGGCGTCATAACAAGCACATAATATTAGGCAAGCACCTTTGACTAATGCAAAAATGTAACTGGAGCGCTGGGAAAAAAGAAATGTTTCCAGTGACAGATGAACGACCACATAGTAAAAAAATTAGACATTATTATTATATCATTATAAGATTCAAAAATAATTAATAAATCTATCTTATATCTTTAATTTAGGGAGTTTAATAATAACATACTAACCAAAGTAACATTTTATTATTCAGGGTATGATTCGCGTATTTGAGCGACAGTGGCTCAGTGGTTCGTGGACTCATCCATCAACCCAAAGGTCAAAATTTGATTCCCACTAGTTGTGTCCTTAGGCAAGACACTTCATCCACCATACCTAGCACGAATGTGGTTTCTGAATTAGTGATTGGCGGTGGTCAGAGGAGCCGATGGAGCAGATTGGCAGCCTTGCTTCTGTCAGTCTAACCCAGGGCAGCTGTGACTATAAATACCTTGAATAATGACTAAAGTGTAGTGGTTCGAGAGTCTTCAACAAGTCTGTAAAGTGCCTTTTCAAGTGCAAAGGATTATATTGTTAGGATGTTATGTGTGAATGATTGGTAGTGGTCATAGATGTCGTTAGCATGGATCGGCAGCTTCTTTTCTAGCAGTCTATCACCGGGTGGCTGTGGCTACCACCATCAAGTGAGGGAAGTAAATAAATAAAGAATAATGGCTAGAGTGAAGCACTTCAAAGGGCTTGTGAATCTAGTAAATATTGTACATTATTGAATATCTAAAATGATTGACAGTTGCTAATGAAATATTTTGGTAGTAATACAAACTCACCATAAGCTTTCATTTGATATAACATCAATATTGCACAAAATATTGCTTCAACTTAGATTCTCACCCCTTAAACTGCATTATGTTAAATTGTCTTTTCTTGCTGCTGATGTGTCCTTGAGCAAGAGCCACCCAGCTGTCTCCTGTGTCTTTGTTGTAAGATAAAAAGCCCCTTCATGTTAAATGCTTGGTTTGTTTTAGCACTAAAGAGAAGCAGTTGGCACCTGCTTGTAGAAAGTGCCTACATTTCACCCCCCTGAGCAGGGGTGCTGACTCCAGGCCAATGGGGGAAATCAGGATCAATACTCACTCGATGGTGCCATGACCCTCTGCACTCTCTCGCACCACGTTGCCCTGAAGAATCTCCTGGGTTTTCACAGTGGAGATGGGCAGGTCTTTATCCAGCTCGGGCTCTGCAGGAACAAATCAGGCATGAATCATAAAGATGTGCATGTCATGAGTGAGAGTCTTATACACCACCAAGTAGCATCTCACATTGCTGTTGTAAATTATTCAAGGATTTTGGAGGTACTTTTGGACGTCGTAGAACCTTTACGCAATAATATGTGTATGGAAAACAAGTTTACCAGCCCTGAGCATACAGAAATGCCATGGTTTCCAGCAGAGGGGGGTACAAATACTTTCCTAGTCTTAAAGATATTTAAATTAGGCAACAAAAATAGCTTTTCATATGAAATATATATCAGTGGCTGCTATTATGAGCTGTTATAAACAGGACCAGCAAAATACATGTATCCATGTGAGTACTATTCAATTAAAGGCACTTGTCTCCATGGAGATGTTCTTGAGCGGATTACCTCTCCACAGACCTCCACAGAGTTGTAACTTGACTGAGTGGCTTCAACTGCTTTTCTCCATGCAGATATATAAGTTTTAATCCCCTACCATAAGCAGGCAATTCAATAATATATCCATGGAGATGTGGCAGACCCTCCACTAGAAAAGTTACATACTGCACTTTTAAAGTCACAACAAGGACTAAACCAAGATCAAATACTGGATATAACAGACCATTTCATACCAGTATTCCACACAGGCAACTCTTGAACAACTTGTTACACCATGAATGTTCCCGTGCCATGGTGCATCCCTCACCTGTGAGTATGACGAGGCTCTGCTGTCTGATGAGGATGGATCGCTTCTTGAGCCCATTCTCGGGGGGGAGCAGAGGGGGGATGTCGGGCAGAGGCTCTGATTTGGGCTCGTCTGGAGTCAAAGCCAAATCGCTCTGGTCGTTCTCCGATCCACTCTCCTTTGAGTCAGTGCCAGGAGACTTCCATAAGCGCAGGGACATTGGAGGCGCATTTCGAGTCATGTATCTAAAATCACAAAGATATATAACCTCTTATTTATGAGATATGTTTGTTGACACCTTGGTGATATTAAATTGAATTATCTCTTTGGGAGTGACAGTGGCGGTGGTGGTAAAGTGGTGGTCTTATAACCGTAAAGTTACAGTTTTATTCAAGCCCAAACTAGTGCATATGGTTTTTATGTGATTGGGCAATACACTCCACCCACCTTGATTAAGTATGAAAGTGACGTGTGATTGGTGCTTGGAGACACTGTTGGCAAAGACTGTTAATGAATAAAAGCAACACGTTACAATATTTCTGAGTAATAATACCAGTAACTTCCTTATAATGATTACACATTTGTATCACTTTAGCAACATCTACACTGTACAAAGACAAAGCTTTTACAATGTTTATTGAGTGCTGACAGGTGTTGCGTTAACAAAGGACTCTGTTTTTTATTGGCTTACAGGCATGTAGAAGGGTTATTATAGGATTTTCATAAATCAGAGTATTACTTTGAACACACTCATGTATAGTATTAAGGAATCCTAAATTTACTTACTATCATTTATACAGCAATGCCAATACTATAGTAACAATTATGGGAACTACTACAAACACTTAAAGATCTTATTTTGCATTTAAGGTATCTACATTTACTCATCCTTTTTATGTTTTTGTAATAAATACAATTATACACACACATATAGACTCAGGATAAGATATCCATAACTATATAAATTTTGGTGTAGGTCCTACGACCTGCTTGTCTTAATGGAGATGTTATTGCTTTGCAATAACACAATCCACAGTATGGCATTAAATTTGTAGACTATATTAGCTGACCTAGCGGACCACCTGGAAACATCAGGTGACACAACCAAGCCAAGTTACATGACAGGGGTGTCATTTGTAAAACTTTACATGGAATTCTTGAAAGACTTGATGCCCATAGTTCAGAGTTTTTGGACCAAGCCGCTCATTTTCATTTTAAGTTGTCTTTTTATAGATCATAAACTAGAAAGTCATGTACGTAACATTTATGCATGTGCGCCTTATGAATGAGACCCCAGATCTGTGGAGACCCTGCAATCTATCACTATAAAAAAACTAAAAAACTAGTCCAGCTAGCTCCCACAACAATGTAAGCCATGCAATAGTAGCATTTGAATTACCCTGAACATGCTAATCTTCCCATGCATTTCCCTGTCTTCCTGCACAAACATCTCCACCTGACTCCACAAACAGGTCAGTTCGAGCCAGCAGGAAATTTAGACAAGATGTTGGACGTTTACAGTATAAACAGCCTAACAAAGCCTCGGCTCTGAATCACGTTTCCATTCAACACAACATTTGTACACACAATAAACAAAAACAGAGCAGTAAGCTGATGTTAGTACAAAAAGAGCCCTCCATGATTTAATCCTGGTTTGGACCTGTTTTAGTCCTGGTTTAGACCTTTAGGCATTTAGGAATAGATTAGTCTAGTCCTAGTCTAAACCTGTTTAGACCATAACTACCTAATTTTGACTATAGTAATTGGATTTTACCAGTGGAGATGCTTAGGAGTCAAACACCTGACAAACCATAACACATTTTATCATTTTTATCTTAATCATTCTAAAATATTTGTAGAACCAAATAACATGCAATTCCTTAAATAGAATGTAAACACTCTAATTTGGACTTCTTTTTAAGAACCCCTAACAACCCCTGCGAAGCTTTGAGGACCCAAAGTAGTTAGTTCTGTTTCACATTAAGTGGCCAGGTAATGACTGAAATACAACCTACTGAAGTTTTAACTAATGTTATGTTAAATATGTGATCACAATATGCATCTCATTAGAGCTCATTCAGGTACTTTGGGTTTTTCAAAGGCTTTGTCATTTGTTGCTCTCTGAAAATCTGGCAACTCTGGGTCCAGACTTGGTTGGGAATTACAGCTTTAAGGCCTCAATGAGACCTCGATAGGGAGATCATTAGTTTGCCAATTTGAAGGGGCCAAACAACATTTCTCAAATGATTAAACCAGCTCTGTTTTAGGCTATATAAACCATAGACTGTACATAGAAGTCTATGTACACAGCCTGGCCAAAAAAAAGCTGCCACCAAAAAAAGGTCACACACTCTAATATTTCGTTGGACGCCTTTAGCTTTGATTACGGCACGCATCTGCTGTGGCATTGTTTCAATAAGCTTCTGCAATGTCACAAGATTTATTTCCATCCAGTGTTGCATTAATTTTTCACCAAGATCTTGCATTGATGATGGTAGAGTTTGACTGCTGCACAAAGCCTTCTCCAGAACATCCCAAAGATTCTCAATCTTTCTCAATAAGGTCTGGACTCTGTGGTGTCCAATCCATGTGTGAAAATGATGTCTCATGCTCCCTGAACCACTCTTTCACAATTTGAGCCCAATCAATCCTGACATTGTCATCTTGGAATATGCCTGTGCCATCAGGGAAGAAAAAATCCATTTATGGAATAACCTGGTCATTCAGTATATTCAGGTGGTCAGCTGACCTCATTCTTTGAGCACATACTGTTGCTGAACCTAGACCTGACCAACTGCAGCAACCTGTTACCTATTTGCTTAGTTAAATCCAGGTGGTGACTTTTTTTTTGGCCAGGCAGTGTATAAACATAATGGGAACATGAGATCAATTCAGTCTTGGTAATTGAAAACTACTAAATGCTATTGTAAATTGTCAATAGTATCCTTTGTTGTGGATTGATGCCGACTTGTCAAACAAGAGCTGCAAAATCTAGACCACCCTGAAAAAGCAAGAGCCTTACACAAACACTATGAGTACTGTTTCAACACCAAATGTGCCGGTTATGGCATGCTATGGGATTTCATGAGTGGCATCAAGGATTTAAGGATTTGCGTAAAAGTGTCATCATCCCTATAATAGTACAAATAGATGTTTGCAGGTATTAAAAGATGTAATGCTAAAATCTCACCATAGTTCCCCTTCACTTCTTTTCTGAGAAGCCTGCATTGTGATTGGTCAAATATTTCTGTGCAGTATTACAATTTTAAACACTGAATAACTCTGAACTGAACTTTTTTACAATATAAAAAAGCTCCATGTTAAACACTTATGTTACGTCAGCAGTTCCTCTTTGTTGTAGTAATTAAAAAAAAATATTTCTAATTTCATAGGTGAACACTTGTTTTGGGTTTTTAAAAGCAGTATAATCCATAATATTTGTTTTATTTAAGGAATTAATTGGGCACAGTTAATGCGAATCTAAGTGTCCATGACTACAACAGTACAATTTATTATTGAAAGGATCACATATGATTTAATTATAAATAATTATTATCTGGACTATAGATACACTGAGAAAAGGTTGTATAAAAAAGGCAAGTTTTTTTTGTTTGTTTGTTTTTTGTTTGTTTTCTTTGGTGAAAAAAAAAGTCTCCTTGAACTGCCACCTTAACGTGGTGGTGCCCTGATTGGTCCTGGGAGCTATGTTGTCTGGGGCTTTATGCCCCTGACAGGGTTGCCTAGGGTAAACAGGTCCTAGATGATGGGTCAGACTGGGGGGCAGGAGCCTGAGCTTATGCGGGAGGTTGTGCATTACTTACTGAACCTAGTTGGAAACCCAACTCCTTGAGAGGGGTTGGACTCTCTACTTCTCTGGTGTTGCCCACGTGGAAAGGTGGCGAGCTGGTGTGGGCTTGCTTATTGCTCCATAACTCCACGTCTTGGAGTTCACCCCAGTGAACGAGAGGGTCGCCTCTTTGCGCCTTTGGGTCGGGGACAGATCTTTCACTGTTGTCTCGGCCTACAGGCCAAACAGCAGTGCAGAGTACTTGGCCTTCTTCCTTCCGTAAACAAGGAGCTGAGTCAAAGGCAAAGCTTTTAATTCACTGGTCAATCTATGTTTCTACCCTCATCTATGGTCATGAGCTTTGGATAATGACCAAAATGGCAAGATTGTGGTTACAAGTAGTCAAAATGAGTTTCCTTCGCAGGGTGGCTGGGTGCTCCTTTAGAAATAGGGTGAGGAGCTCAGTCACACGGGAGGAGCTCGGAGTAGAGCCGCTGCTCCTTCACGTAAAGAGGAGCCAGCTGAGGTGGCTCGAGCATCCGTTCCAGGGTGAGGGAAGTCTGGGGGTCCTTGCTTAGACTGTTGCCCTACGACCCAGCCCCAGATGAGCATAAGAAAATGGATGGAACGGATGGACAATAGAAAGAATAACCAGTTGGCAAGTTAAGTCAATCAAAACTAATTTCTGACCAGTCAACTACAAAAAAACTGTTTAATTGTTTTTGTTATGTTTCTATTTTTCTGTTAGTTAAATCATCAGTTTTGTGAAACTCTGCACAGTGATTGCTGTTGTGATTTTGTCAAACATGTCATGCCAAACAACAAAATATCCAAATGACTTATTGCACACATCCAAACCTTGGCTCATATCCCGCTTTGTTCTGCTACTTTAAAATAAGAATAAACTAGTTGCAGTGCCACGTCCTGTCTGCCCTTGTGTGGGGAACAAACATAATTGTCTGAATGAAATCATCACAGGAGAAGAAGGCTGCAGACACCTGTCCCATAAAACTAAATGATGTTCTTCTTCTATAAAATGTAATCATAAAGCTACAACAGCAAAGATGTGAAAAGCTATGGCGTTTTTAATAGTTCAAAATCCCCAGAGAACAATTAAACGTCAAGTCAAAGGTGCTAAATATTTCCATAAGAAGCAGATGGAAAATGAGCGTTAGGCTTAGTCAAAATGTTGGACCGTTTCCAATTGTTGCATATCTTATAGTTCAATAGTATGGCTGTAATTATGAGCTACAGGTTCAAAATTTTGTATTGAACTTAACTACAAATAATCATGAAAGTTGAAGGGCTGAGTAAGTAGGACACGAGAAAGAATTTTCAAATTTCAGTGTGCAATGAAAGTACAAGAACAGCAGTAGAATAAAAATATGTAATCACAAATCATGAAAAATTACAAAAAAAGACCTTAAATCTATTCATTAAAATAGACTAAATAAACTTAATTACTGCTGTATTTCCTCTTTTACCATAACATGTTTTAGAATAATATTTTGATGTAGCAATACAGAATAGAATTTTTATAAAACATATATAATATATATCAATCATAAGAATGCCATCCTAGTTTAATCTGATGCTTATGAAAGTTAATTTATATGTTCTTTTTACAGAGCCATACAATATAATAAACTACAGGGGGCCTTATTTAATTAAATGCCTTCCTCCTGGTGGGCTATAAAACTCACTGAGTGTCTAACCACTCTTCCTGGTTTGTAATTACCCCCAAAGTTCCCCTCACCTGCCCTCCTCCCGTTCCAGCAGCCGTCTGTAGGTGGCAATCTCGCGCTCCAGCCTCATCTTGGTGTTAAGCAGCTGGTTGTGGCGTTGGCGCTGAGTGGCCAGTCCGCTCCTGACCTGCTCTAGCTCCGCCTCCAGTCGGGTGATCACCTGAGAGAGGTCCTGTAGCTGAGATGAGTACAAGCGCTGGGTGTGCTGCAGTGACATCTCCAGGCCTTTCTCCTATACAGAAGGAAATACAGGTATAAAGATATATGGTATATGCACGCAAAATAAATGAAACTGCATTCTGAAATCCAATCTATCTACAGTACTCTTTAAGCATTGGCAGTCACCGGTTTAACACCGTTCTTTTGTTGAACCACTTCTGATAGATATTGACAAATGTAGGTTGAAAAGACCCACAAGATCTGCCACCAATTTTGGCCCAGATTAGACCCATCTTTACTGCGTCTTACAAATCAACTTTGAGAACAATGGCTGCATGATAAAATCCACTCATTGCTCATGATATTCTTTATTCCTTTAAATCTAACTGTTTATTTTAAATACCCTTATAAACTAAGCACTAACTAGTAGGCAGCTTGGCTGGCAAGGCAGTCCCTCCTACAATGTTCAAAGGCAAGACAGTCTGGAACCAGACTATTCAGCGCAGTAGACACCTGTTCAAATTAGGAACAGTCCAATCACAGCTTATCAAAGGCCAGTGACACCAATTTAAGGAGCTTCCAGAGCCAGTGGCTGCATGATGAAATTTCAGCTCTCCATTGTCTGATAAACCTCTGACCAAACAATCCTTCAAAATAAACTCAACACAATGCATGATTTAATTTATTAGTTTTGTGATGTTGTAGTTTCTTTGTTAATAAAGTAATGTTGTTTTGGGGATTGGAGGTAGGCATGGAAGCAGGACGTAACTATGATTATGAAGGATAAAGCCAATCCCTAGACAATAAACAACTGTAGAAACATGTACTAAATAAAGGTCAACAGTAAATGAAACTATTACTGGTCTTTTCCTGTCTGGTTGTCTGAACTAATCTCATCCATCATGACCTCATTTATTTAGAAAGGGTGCTGTTTCCGTTCTATTAATGTCAAATCAAAACAAGATTTAAAAGTATGTATAAACGTTATGATGTAATCTGTATAGGGTTTATTTCATATTAACTGTGAATAGGGCCCATTCAAAAAAGTATTAAGTGTCAACAATGCAGAAAACTGGTTATATAATATGTTGTAACGACTACAATTACAAACTACAAAACTGCTATGTCCAAAAATAAAAAGGATTTTGTGGCACTATTCACTTTAGAAAATCAACGGCCTCATTGTCCCCTCTTCTCTCACACCAACTATGTGTCTTCTTTCTCTACAACCACAGATCTTCTCTTTGTTTATTCTCTTGGCTTCCTGGTTGGTATTTCAAAATTCAAAATGCCTATTCACTATTCATCTGCTTTAATCTGCCTTTCTAACATCAGTATTTGACATTATAAAAAACAAGTCAATGCTATTATAGAACACTATACTAAAGGTCCTATATTGCGCAAGACTGCCTCTTGTGAGCTGTAAGCCACGTTAGAATGCTGTTACCTCATCAAAAACATACCAGTATTTGTGTTTTGTTTCATTCATACATGTTTGAGTAACCCTTTATTATTAGTCTGTCTACATCTCCAAAGCTCAAAATGCTCTGTTCCACCTTGTGATGTCATGAAGCTGTAGTTTTCAAGTTAACAACTACCTTTTACCTTTTGTTTATTAGAGACTGGCAATTCCAGGACTGAAGTAATCCAAATGATTCTAATGAAGGTGTATGAAGTTTAAAAACACAGTGGAGCACTTCCTGTATTAACACATGACACCACAAGGTGGAACAGAACTCCTAAATATTCAGGATTTGGGTGTTAAACACATAATTAAACAAAACACAAAACACAACTCCAAGTATGTTTTTGATGAGGAAACATTATAACATAGATCAGAAAATACCATAATATGGGTCCTTTAAGGTTTTTTTTTTAAATAATTACTTAAAAACATACCTTGAAAAGTAGGTGGCTGACCCTCCACCAGAAAAGTTACATTTGATTATATATAACTTTCAAAATAAATACTTTTAACTGACAAGTTATGGCAAGTTACAAAAATTTTTATTTAAATGAGTTTTTGGGTACATTTTAGTATAAAGTATAAGTTTGTATATATTAGTTATTTTTCTTACCGTGGCATGAAGGGTCTCTATCTCGACCTGCAAAGCGTGCCACTGTTTTCGGGCTTCGGCCAGTTCTGCCCTGGCCTCTCTCAGCGCTGCTCCACCCATGTTCACCTGCGCCCATGCTGCCTCTTCCTGTGGGGCAACAACCGTGTCAGACATAGGAATCAATACAAGAGTTGGCTTTTAAACCCTAATCATAAATAGTTGTACTACCATGCACAGAGGCATCTTTTATAATGGCAGACAGAGCAGTCCCAGTTGGGGTTAGCCTGTAGATAAACAGAGAGTGTGGACACAGCTGTACAGGCTGTTCACACCTTTGATATCCATGATGACATGACATTGCCTTGACACAGCTACTCTCAATGCACTGTGGGCCTTTGGAGAGAGGTTCTCTAATCAATAAGTTAAGTCCATGTCAACAAAACACATGTCCATGACACAAAAATAGAGGGATGAATGAATCACAATTTCAGAAGAGATTATCATTGTAAAATATGATAATTTACATAATACTGACTTTCAGAAGCTGCACGTCATAAAACAATTTTAAAGCAATTTGCTTTTGTGCTAGATCTATGAAAAAAAAAAATCTATATTGGTCATGATAAGTCAAACATACTGACAAAATTCGTTGTCTTTGTTGTAAGGAATTGGCAACTCTATAGTGTTAACATCAGCCAAAAAGGTTATTAAAAAAGTAGAGCTGGGAATAAACTACTTCAATTGCAGACCACTACAGGTGAATACATCTATTGCATTATAGTACAAGAATACAGGAGTGAATGCTAACTTCAGGAATTTAAGGTTTAAGGTTACATCTTACAATGTCCATTAAATTCTTATACTAACAAAATAACAAAAGTTGTGTTGTGAAAACATAATCCAAATCTATAGTTTTTACATAGGCCTACAGGATCATATCATGAAGACAAACAATGTTACACTGTATTGTATTAAAAACTACAATAACAAGTACATTTCAGATACCAGTTTGTACAGTACAGTCTTTGACAATACTTTAGCGAGTGTGAGTCTAATGAAAACAAAAGTGTATATGTGATTTACGAGAGCATTAAAAAATCTGCAGCCCGAGCCAAAGTCACTGATCTGTAGCAGAGGAACACTTTGTGAAATGAAAGGCATCCAGGGTGGGTTTCCATTTAACAATAATAAAAATGAACCACACAAAACCAATCTATGCTTTTCCATTGAGAGGATAACAAACAGAAGAGCCTTGCTGAGTATGAGTATTTGGGATTGTACTATAAGTCATCTCATACATTTTTAACAAGCACCCAGGGATCTTTTTACACATTGTGATGCCAGACCGCGCTGTTACTCTGCATTAGTCAGATGCACAGCGGTAAATAGGGAAAGTGAGAGAGTGAAATGTGCGAAGACTAAAACCTGCAGTCTAAATCCTTAAGTTACAATCATTTGACAGCTTAAATCCTGTCATTTACTCAAGTATGTTGCATGTGAAAACTGCAAACATTGTTATCATTGAGGGTGTGTCAAATTGGCAAAGCTCCAAGTTGACATTACATGAGTCCTTGATGTGATGTGTTGCGTACCTCTGCAAGTGCCCCCCTGCTTGTCCTCGAAGCTGCTGCTGCTGCTGTTGATGTTGCCCCCCCTGGTCCAGAGTGGCTAGGCCCGACCGATCCAGGGGGTAGATTTGCCAAGTTGCCTGGGCTTTGGTGCCTCTGTCTGGGGTTGGGGACTCGAGTCTGGTCGCACTGCGTTCTGATTTCGTGGAGCAGTCGGGTGAGCTCCATCGCTGTGCCATCCTCCTTCTCCCCTCCTCCCCTGGCTCTGTGCACTGCTGCTGCTGCTGCTGCTGTATGTGTGGAAGTGGCTAACAGAGCATCAGTGGAGTGCAGCGCTTGGGCAGCCTGTGAATAGATAAACAGAGCGAAGAGGGGGAGAGAGGGAGAGAGAAAGGGAGATGGAAAACGAGAGTGTGGTGCTTACATATAGACAATAAGAAAAATAAGTTACTATTTGATTATTTTTTCTGCTAAGATCAACCTTGATAAAACAGACACAGACACAAATAAAACAGAATGTGTAGCATAGGGATGTCACCATATCCAGTTTGAATTATTGAGAAGAAACTCTGCAATTATATTAAACCTCTTATCAATCTGACTGATTTTACCTGAAACCCCTGACTAAAATTTCCCTCATTTTAAACTGAAGCTGTTTCTGAATCCTTTGGAGAAGACAAATGGCTGGGCTCTTTGCAAAGCTAACACTGTAGTTTTGGCCTCTGGCGTCTGTATATTCTCTAATTATAAGTGGTTATGCACAGAGAAAAATCTGATTTTAAATCCCACCTAAATATAAATAGGAGTAAAGCTGCTGTTGGGAGATATGGACAGATGTTTCCTTTTTCACAGCTGAAGTCAAAATCACAAAAAATTAGATTTAGACTTGAAATAAAGTTTTTAAAAAAGGCAGCTTTTGAGTACAAACTGAATTTGATTCAGACCATTTTTTACTGTGGGTTTAAGTGGGTTGCAGCTTTCTGCTGCTGTTAAGATTTATGCTGTTTTTTGAGATGGTTTGAAGCAATTTGTGCACAGCAGACCTTTTAGATAAACAGATGAATCAGTAAACCTGCAGGTCATGTGTGTTTGTATGTGTTAAAACAGGCCCACAGCAATTAAATAAACACATTTGTCAGCCTCAGCCTCTTCATCTCCTCCTACTTGTTCTTCTGTGTCTGTTTACGTAGTTTACATGCAGTCTGTCCCTGATTCCTGCTCAGACCTGGTATTCCTGGTGCAGTTGCTGTAGTTCTGTGATGGATTGGTGCACATCACTCCTCAGACTCTCACTGCTCTGCTCTGCTCTCCTCTTGGACTCTCGGAGCTGCTCCACCTGCTTCTCCAGACGCTTTGTGGTCCTCTCCTCTGTCTCACATCTAAAATAAACCCAAAAGCTGTTATTATCAGACTGTAGGCAAGCCCTGTTGTGATATGCAGCTATATAAATATTATTGAAATGATCTGATGTCTGTGTAATCCCTCAGTCATCCAGGTCGGTTCCATTGCAAAAGAACATTCACAGTTAAAAATTTGTCCAGGTGACAGAATTTAATTTTTGTGATTGTGAAACAACATTTTTAGACAATTTTTCCCAACCATATTTGTATACAAGAGATATGTAACAACATTTCAGACTTTGGACATTTTTCAAATTCCTGCTTTACTGTTATCATTAACCATGTCTGGGAAGGCGCCAGTCAAAATAATTGGTATGACTCAACAAAATACATGTCTGGCTATGAGAAATTGTATTGTGTTGGTCTTGTGTCTTGAAATTTGCTTGTATAGAAAATGTATTGGAAATTACATGTTACCAAATTTATTCAACCTTTATTAAACAGAAAAGTGAGAATTTCAGAATTCCTTAACAGAGGAGTACTGCCCCAAATGTGGACTTTATTGCACATGTTTTTAGTGGTATTCATGGGGTTTAGTTTCCAGTTTATAGGCGCCATTTTTAATACTTTTCACCAAAGATAAAGATAATATTTTGAATTGTTAATTGCTATGACAGCAGTGCAAATTTTTCATCATTCTGAAACTCATTTCTCTCAGAAAGGCCCCATCTGGTCTTGGAATCATACCAGGACCTTATGTGATGTGGTTTTGTCATTGTAGAAAAATCTGCAATCTAATTCTAAACTCAGGGGGCAAATGACCTTATCCTGGACTATAGCACCAGTTTGAACTTATGGAACACCTGGGAGCTATATATTTCTAGATGCAGTGGGTTTCCTCTGTGGATCTAATGTAATGTGGGGTCAGCTAGTTTGAATCCAAATGTGATTGATGGGTAAAAATCGCTTAAAATCCTGTTTTGGTTAAGGATATGTAATTAGGTTAGGATCAGTCTCTAAGAAATGAATACAAGTCAATGTAATGTCCCCATAAGTCATGTAAACCCATATAAGCGCTCTTTGTGTGAGTGGTTACATCGGAGGGTGAGGTAGTGGGTGAGTAGAGGTGGGTGCATTGGGGGCGTTGGGTGGGGGGTGTCACTCTGTATCAGTCCATAAGTGAAAGTGCAAACGCAGCACAAAACCTGGCCTGGATTTGTATGCAGGTCGGCTCCCAGCAGCGGGAACAGGCCAGAGTTAGATAAGAGAGAGCTAGAAAATACATGAGAGAATAGGATGATAGCAGAGACTACTGTATTTGCATTTATTCATATATATTAAGTATAGTGTTGATAAATAAAGTGGATAAATAAAGCTATTGTCTCTGTGTCACTATT
>KN485985.1:0-15498 GCA_000787095.1 Periophthalmodon schlosseri
ACACACACACACACATATATAATGTTTTGTTTTTATATACATTTGATCAAGAATACTTGCTTATTGCTGCTCATTTTATTTGAATTAAACCTTGAAATTTGCAGAAAAAGTGTTGTATTGAGTCTCACTGTGTAGGCTTACTTAAAGCTGCAACTGTGTAACTTTTCTTCTGGATTCTGCGTGCTACCTCAGTGTCCTCAGAGATGTGATGCTTTCCCTGGTACTGTGTTGTATTCATTCAGTGCAGGGGACACTTTTAAAACCTACATTCTTACATTGGGTGGGGCGTCACTTTCTTGTCACCATAAAGATAGATTTGTTTAATGCCATACTGTGGAATATTCCAGACAAAGCAAATCTATCTGCATGGTTACCAAGTAGTTATGCGGACTCTTCAGCAGAAAAGTTCCATAGTGCACCTTTAATGTACTAACCTTATGCAAACTTACTTATTTAACCAGAGGGAGCATGATTCAAAGCTCCATATGACTCTACTCTCTGATCTCTGTTCTAATGTTGTTTCCTCATCACAAACAGACCTGGAGTTGTGTTTTGTTTTATTCACACATGTTTAACACACAAGCCCTGCATATTTAGACTGAGTCCTTCTCTCAAATTGAAAACACCGTTCCACCTTGTGAGGTCATGTGGTAGTACTGGACGTGCTCCACTGTGTTTTTAAACTCCATACACCTTCACTAGAATCATCTGAATAAAGTCAACCCTGGAATTTCCAATCTCTACTGAACTAAAGGTAAAAGGGGCTGTTAACTTGAAAACTACCAATATTCAAATATGTGTGAATGAAACAAAACACAATTCCAGGTATGTTTTTGAGGAGGTAACAACATTATAACATGGTTTAACACTCATGAGAGGCAAGTTTGTGTAATATAGGACCTTTAAGACAGTACTTGTAACAAGGAGCAAACAGAAAACGAAACTAATTAAATATCTATTAAAATGTAAATAAACAGAATCTAAAGTAAGAGGAGGCGTCTTTCAGCCTGATGTCCACATGGGAGGAACACCCCACAGGTCCCAGGACCATTTACGTTTGTTTTCAGGCCGTCAGCATCAGTGAAACCAGCAGTGAGGCATGAAACCTGGGTTAGAGCACAGATTTACATACTTATAATTGAAACGTTTATTCTAATTCTTCATACAATTTAAATAAGAAGGTTCCACTTGGAAGTAATCTTATATTTTACAAACACACTCTCCAAACTTGGGTCACATGTCAGACTCTTCACTACAGAGCCTGTCTATGAGTGAAGTGGGCCTATAAACGCACTTAGGTTCAACAGTGGAACATAATGAAGTAAAAGTAGTAATAGTACTGTAATACTACTGTACTTAAGTAAAGTACAGATACCTCAAATTTATACTTAAGTACATTTTACAGTGGATACTTTTTCTTTAATGCATTTGAGAGTATTTGTACTTTCTACTCCACTACATTTTTGAACAGGACTGAAAAGAAGAAGTAAAGTTTTTTATTATTGTCTGAGACCTGCTGAAAAGGCTGAGGGTTTACAAACAATCGATTCAATTGTTTCTGTTGAACAAAATTCAGCTCAAATCATTATCAAAATCACCACATTTGAAGCTTTATAAGACTCAAAATCTGCAAGAAATACTTGTACTTTTTACACTTTAAGTATATTTTTAAACAGGTACTTTATACTTTTACTTAAGTCGATTTTTTCATGTGATACTTGAGTATTTTGTTGCTCTGGTATCTGTATTTTTCCACTCCTGCTTAGGTCTATGGCATGTGTTTCTTCCCTGTACTTTTATATACAGTTTCTTATTGTTGTGAAATATAAAAAGTCATTATTGTAGTATTGTCTGGTTAACAGTAATAAAACACAAATGTAATACAGGCCTAGTATTAATTGGCTTACTATTTTCACCAAACTCACTATTAATTGTATGGATATGATTAATAATTAAGCTATTTCTAATTAGCCTAATGAAACCCATCTCATCTCCCCTTTCACGTAATGAAATCTTGTCCCCTAAACTCTGGGTTTCGTCTTAAACATTTTAGTGGTGAGACATCACGTAAGAATGCCTTTTTTACGCACTCTTCCGGTTCTCGTATTGACCAATCAAAAGTCTTATCCCCGCCCTCCTCCGGTGCCATAAGACTCGCGCGGACGTCGCTGCCTCTACACGCGCAGTGAGGGGAGCACACCTGCAGCGGAGCCGCGGGTGATTTTGTACCGGGGGTACTGGAGACGCGCTTTACGTGGAGGAATATTTTTTTTGGAAGCGAAGTACACAGCTAAAGGTCTGTAGACTTTAAGATTGAGTAAAAGTTGAAAAAAGCGCTCGAAAGGTGGTGAAGAGTAGTTTCAACACCGGATTACTTTTAAAATCTTTGCATCCCCTTGTAATACAGTAAGAGTCGGTTACTTGATTATATTCGGCTTGTTGGCGTTCAGTTCGCGATTAAGTCTTGTATTTGACAGATTTTTGTGTTAATTAAAGCTCAAATTGGCTTAGTTGTTATGAAGATGTCAAAGTGTTTTTATTCCACTCATGATATTGGGCTCTCTTGGGTTTAAGTACATTTTAGTTTTGTTTTCACGAGTCTCGTGTTGACACATTCGGCTCTCGTTCACTGATCTTTGGGAGTTGTCACTGGTGAAATGATGAGGTGTGCCCGGGTTTTACATCATGGGTCCAGTTGATGGATTTGCTTGTCAAGACTTGCTGTTTTATCACTTTTAAAGGTCAAACATAGTTTAACTTGCTTAAATCTGAACTATTATCCGCCATTTTGAAAACTCCATGTTTGTAAAGTTTATTCAAATCTGCTTTTTATTGTAGTCATTACTCATGTTAAAGTACTTTAAACATTCATAACCTCTCCTAATTATTAAACTCGTGCTAACAACCAAGATATTTTAATGTTTTGCCTGTTAAAATAAAGGTAAAATGTATATATTTTTTTTAATCCTCAGCTATGTGCTCTGCAAAAGAATGATGTTTAGAGTTCGGGTCAGGCCGGTTGTTCAACTTGTTCCATGCACTGGGGTAGCTCTCTTCTGCTCATCCAATTACCTCCATTTTCTCCTTTATAACATTTTTACATTATTTTTGCAGGTCACAAAATGGAGTTCAGTAACATGAAGTCAACAGTCGCCCTCGCTTACGATCGGTTCATACAAAATGCTGGTGAGTTTTAGTTCTCGTTCACTCAAATCAAAAATCATATGGTTGGATTTATTGACAAATTTTCTGAATCCATCCTACAGATGTTAGGACTGAAGACTGGCTCCTTATGTCCTCCCCTGTCCCCCAAACCATCATCATCCTCGCATACATTTATTTTGTGATGTCTCTGGGGCCACGGCTGATGGAGAACCGTAAGGCTTTCGACCTGAAGAACGTCCTGATCGTGTATAACTTTGGAGTCGTCGGGCTGTCGTTATACATGTGTTATGAGGTGAGTGTTTTTACAGTTTCCCCTTTTACTCCATTTGAATTTTCCAGGTCATTCTCTCGATAACAGCTCTGACATGTGGGGCAGTAATCAGTTAGGGTTGACAGGTTTTGAATATTGGCCAAGTGTGACTGCAATGGAGCTACAGACACTTCCTTATGCCATATTTGGAGTGTCCTGACTCCTGTCGTCATGGTGACTTCATTCTTTTTTTTTTTTCAGTTTGTAATGTCCGGATGGGGAACGGGATACTCATTTCGCTGTGATTTGGTTGACTACTCTGATTCGCCACAAGCTATGAGGGTAAGCATTTTAAAATAATAAAAATCATAGGCCTGCATAATGATAATGAAGACCATTTACAAACTTCTCCCCTTTGTCCTCTAGATGGCGGCAACATGCTGGCTTTACTATTTCTCAAAGTTTATTGAAATGTTGGACACGGTGAGTAGTAGCTCATGCAGTCATTTGTTTAGTAGTAGTCAGTGGTAGATGCGCAATTATGTTAAGTAAAAGTACAAATAGAGAGGCAAAAAGTTACTCACTCAAGTTTGGCCAGATTTTGCTGGTGTAAATGTAGTGATATAAATTTAAAAATTAGACATATTTTGGTCACAGAAAGAATACAAATCCATTTCTTATTTTTTCGTATGAATTTTGTGTATTTTTGTTTGCTCTAAGCCGACACTTGAACTCAAACTTTAGTCAGGATGTTACCACAAACATGGTAAAAATAACCCCTCAGATCATTTGAAAAGTACTTTTTACTTTTCAGTCCAGTTCAAAAATGTAGTAAAGTGGAAAGTGCAGATTCCTGTTCTCAAATGTAGTGGAAGTAAATGTATTTGAGCAGATTCTACTTAAGTATAGTACTTTACTACTTGTACTTCCTTGAGGAAATGGTGTTGTCATAGCAACATTATAATTTGAATAATTTTACTAAGGAAATGGTTCAATACTTGAAACTACTTTTAGATAAAATGAGATAAAAAGACCAGCTGCATAGTCGTTTCTTTAATATTACAGTCTGGTCTTTTACTGTTCAGACTATTCACAAAAGGTCAAATTTGGTATACTTCCTTATACTTAAAGTGTGAGTCTGAGATTCATAGACAGTCCTAATAATCCTGTGTGTTTGACTTGTATAAACCTCATTGTATTCACTTTCTGATCCTCTTCAGATCTTCTTTGTGCTGAGGAAGAAAAACAGCCAGGTGACATTTCTCCACGTTTATCATCACTCCATCATGCCCTTCACCTGGTGGTTCGGAGTCCGCTTTGCTCCAGGTAAGTTTGATTTTTAGCATTAAAGGTTCACTATGTAACTTTCAGTATAGGGAAGTAATGTATGTATTCTGAATTCTCATTTTGAGTAACTGTATTCTGGGACAGTTACTTTTTCAATTTGGTGCCAATTTAGGCTTATGTGAGAAAAATATTGGATTGGACCATGTATCTGAATACTTTACAAAATCCGTTTTACTGCAGTATTCTGTAACTAAGTACATTTTCAAAGTATTCCATCACTGGTAACTTCTGGTGGAGGGTCCGCCACCTGCTCGTCTCTGTGGTGAGGTTACTGCTTTTACCTGGAATATGTTGACACCAGCACCATGTCGAGTTAGATCGACATCAGATCTGTGGAAAGGAGACCCTGCTGGCAGTAAGAATGCAGGTTTTCCACAAGGTATAGTAGCTTAAAAAGTGAAGAAATGCAGGACAGGTTCAGTGTCATACCTCTGTGGGTTCAATGCTCTACTGTGGAACATTCCAGACAAGGCAATAAAATCTCTATGGGAATGAGGGGGGCCTTAGACCCTGGGGGGCACTGTTTCACTTGTGTTTTAAATTTCAGAATGTAAATATTTTTTCATTTTTCTCAGGTGGTCTGGGGACGTTCCACGCACTCCTCAACAGCGTCGTTCATGTCATTATGTACACCTACTACGGGCTGAGCGCCATGGGCCCACAATACCAGAAATACCTGTGGTGGAAGAAGCACCTCACCACCATCCAACTGGTACGCCAACTATTAGAGCGCTCAACTAGCTGTTATGTGCAAATCATGATTCTAATGTAGTAAAAAAAAAAAAAAAAATCAAATTATCTTAATTAGTGACTAAATTTTTTGACTTGAAGTATTAAACTTTCATTGGTTTGTACAACAATGAACATCTTTCCTCTAATTTGTGATTTATTCTGTTGTAGTAAAAAATATTGCCTGCAATTTCTGACCAGAGGAAGTGTATTAAAAGGTGGCATCGCGTTGGTTTATAATGAACCAGTTTCCTCCGATTCATGCTACACTCTCAAGTTACACAATATTTTTTCCTAGAACAAACTATTCTGAGCAGCTATGTTGTCAACAATCTTAAACTGTCATAACTTTGATTCACAAGGAAGTGGTTTATAATGAAACTCCTTTTGTGTCCTCAGATCCAGTTTGTGATGGTCACCACCCACATCTGCCAGTATTTCTTCATGACAGACTGCCCATACCAGTTCCCCATCTTTATCTACATCATCGGCTTGTATGGCATGATTTTCTTGTTCCTCTTCCTCAACTTCTACTACCACGCCTACACCAAAGGCAAACGGCTCCCTAAAGTGCTCCAGGCGCAGACATGGGCACACCACACCAACGGGATCATGAGCGGGACCGCCAGCGCAGACGCCAACGGGCACTCCAATGGGAATGTCTTCCACCACAAAGATGCATAAGAGCAAAGGGCGTCAAGGCGACTGACCAGCCCTGAACCAAAGACACTGTTTACATTTTTAAGCTTCACCTGCCCACAACAAGGGACTGATTTTATATTTGTTTACAACACCAACTCGTAAGGATGGGGCGAGATCGTACAACGCGAGATCTCCTGAGACAAAATGGGCATGAGATTGCGCACACGTTTAAAATCACACTTGGATTGGGCAAAAGGTGAGTGCCACAATGACAGAAGAAATATCGAGTAAAGTAAATAAAAAATGGTGCAAAGTTTATTCATAATCTCGTCTTGGCCAGCTCTGGTCTCGGCCCGCTCTGATCTCGGCCCATCCTAAACCTACCAACTTGTATAAAGATTTCAACTGTTAGTATTCCTAAGTGTCAGCAATCAATTTACACACTATTTAAGCACATTTTAAGTTAAAATTGCCTTTAGATTATTGTATAACTTAAAAATCCTTAAGTGATCATTTTTACCTTTTGTGACTTAAGTTTTGAACAGTTTTTAATGACTTTGGTTAACTTGTGCACTAAACACTATAATATGACCAGGCCAAAATGACATGAATATCTTGTATGATTTGGTTTGGCCTGGCTCAGGTGCTGAAGGTTAGATGTAACTCGTGACACTAGTTCTATGAGGCTGTGATGGTTCACGTGGAGGGCTATGTTGCCGGTTCTTGTAGGATCCAAAGTGGAGTTTGTTGTAACTACTTCCTGAACAGAATAACAGGTTTTTGACACTTAGAAATGAATGTTCTTGCCTCAAACTCACAGACTACTCCCTCTCTGGCTCAGGGTGCTGCTTTTGTGAATCTGGTTTGAACCTTTGCTTTTGGACCAAGTCAGTGGGGTAGTTTACGATCTCGTTATAATGATCTTGATGTAAAGTGACGTAACATTCTGCTCCTTTGGTGACTGAGGACCCTCACTTTAGTTTAGACCCTTTCTATACCAACACAAACACTGGACTCTCATGTTGGTGATTGTTTTTTTTTTTCATGTTAATATCATTATAATTGCTGTGTATATTGTTTATATTGTATTTTTTTTATTGTATTTATGAAAATAAAATGTATTTGTTTATGTGCTGGGTGACACATTTATTTAAAAGACAATATTAAAAAAAAATTGGTATAAAGAAAAGCTAAGTAGAAAACCTGAAGGTGAGGTACAATCAGACTCTGTGTGTGTATATATAAATGTACATAGCTAACCTGCTAGCCACCGCGCTCCAAACAGGAAGTGATCATTGGTGCGCTTCCAGCTCCATTTCACTTCTTATTGAAAAACTGGCCCATCTCTAACTGCTGCTGTCACTCGTCATTTTGGTCTTAATGTTCGTATTAACCTGCTCTACATGATCCTGTTTTGTTTTTTTTTTCACTATTGTGTCCGTAACTCAAGATGTGAACTTTAATGACAGACAAATCAGAACGCACATCAGGACGCACTCCCTTAGTCGACTTCTTTATAGTCTGAGTGCAAGACATGTTCAAAATGTCTGTTGCCAACGTACAGGTTCATCGGGGGAAGATTAACATAACGTTTTACTTGGGTTTGGTCAAGAGAACTTTAGCTTGGAGCAAACCCCAGACACAGAAGTATGGAAACTCCACACACAAGCCTGGGAGTCTTGACACTGTGTGCGCCACCTAGTGAACGTAGAAGTGTTTCCTGTTCTACCTTAGTGCAGTAAGTCCTAGTTCAGACCTGTTCAGTGCACTTAACACTCTGCCCTAGACTCACCGGTTCTGTTCATTGTTTTTATGGACAGAATTTCTAGGTGCAGTCAGGGGCCGGAGGGGGTCTGGTTTGGGGACCACAAGATCTCATCTCTGCTGTTTGCAGATGATGTTGTCCTGATGCTTCATCGAGCCAGGACCTCCAGCAGGTGCTGGGGCGGTTTGCAGCCGAGTGTGAAGCGACTGGGATGAGAATCAGGTCCTCCAAATCCGAGGCCATGATTCTCAACCGGAAAAAGGTGGCGCCCTCTCCAGGTGGGTGGAGAGTCCTCAAGTGGAAGAGTTCAAGTATCTCGGGGTCTTGTTCTCGAGTGAGGGAAAGATGGAGCGTGAGATTGACAGGCGGATCGGTGCAGTGTCTGCAGTGAGTCCAAAGGCAAAGCTCTCGATTGATTGACTGGTCAATCTATGTTCTACTATTACCAGTGGACCTGGTTTAGATCTAGTTTAGACCTAGTTTAGATCTCTGGTCCTACCCTCACCTGAGCTTTGGGTAATGATCGAAAGGACAAGATAATGGATACAAATGTTGTATGTATGTAAATGAGTTCCCTCTGCAGGGTGGCTGGGCACTCCCTTAGAGAGGGTGAGGAGCTCAGTCACACGGGAGGAGCTCAGAGTAGAGCCACTGCTCCTCCACGTGGATAGGAGCAGCTGAGGTAGCTCGGGCACCTGTTCTGGACGCCTCTCTGGGGAGGTGTTCATGTCCCATTGAAGTATGGTTTTAACTTTTTATTTCTATGGTATCATGGAGATGACTTGCCACCTCCAGAAAGTTCCACAGTGATGCTTTAAGTTTCTGTTATGTAAAACCAAGGAGTAACCTTTTCAGTAAACATGTTGTTCATACGTTTTTACAGAGACTGAAGTAATACAGATGCATTAAACAGATGCTGTTTTGTTTAAAGGTCAGAGGGAGGAGCTGGAGAGTCTTGGAGCGTGCTGCTGCTGCTCTGACCCTCGGAGCAGATGTCTTTGGGGGATAATTATCGTCATTTCTTTCACATAATTATGGTCATTCTGCAACTGAATAAAACTCTGCTCTGACGGTTTAAGGCAGAGAGACGAAGAGCTGTAACTTCTGCTGCTCTGAGGACTATTAGCATGTCAGCCTGTGTTAGCATGTCAGCTTGTGTTAGCACGTCAGCTTCTGTACAGGTTAAAGTCTGTGTTATTCCTGAAAGTAGCAATTTAAAGTGCACTGTGCAACTTTTCTGGTTGGGCAAAAGCTTGTCTTCATGTAGATAGTATTTCTTTGCCTGGAATGTACCAAAGTACGGCATTACATTTGTCTATCCCGATGGAGACAAGCAGGTGGCACCACAGGCCAAGTTGGATGTCCGATCTGTGAAGTGGAGACCCTACTCACAGTGAAAGTATGTTTTAAAATGTATTTTTGGCCATATACACATGTAGTTTAATAAGTAGATGCGTTTAATGCCATACTGTGGAACATTCTGGCAAAGCAATAACGTCTCCATGGGGACAAGCAGGTACCAGACCCTCCACCAGAGAAGTTACATAGTGCAGCTTTAATAAAATCTGCTTTTTTCTTTAGGTTGGTCTAATATTCAACTTGATTTGTGACATATCTGAAGTGTAAAGTTTTGAGCCTATCCCAGTGAATAACAGTAGAATAAGAGTCAAGAAGGACTTTAGCATTTGCACAGGGCCTTTGGACTTTTCATTTATTATTTCATTATTAATAAACTAATTGCAGGTTAAATTAAAGTGTCTGTGTTTCAGGCAATGTCACAACATTCTATAGGCGCATCATATTTAATACAGATGGAGATGTTGTTCATATGCAGTTTTTGTCAATACAAGAAATGAATTGATCTGGTCACTGACAGAAATCATCAGGTTAAACATTTGTGCATTTACCTTTTGTATGTTTCACGGTAAAGTAATGTAATGATGTAATGAATATGGAAAAGTGGCTCTTTCCTCACATCTCTGAGTATGACATCATTACATTTTAGAATCAGAAACCCTCCAATCACGTTCAGTGTAAATTTGTCATTTCTAGTCATATTCAGTCATTATTTCAGTTTATTTTCCAGCTAAAACCTGTAGTTTCCCGTCTTCCTGTGGCAGACATGTTGGCTGCTCTGATGTGGGACGAGGTAATTGGCTGTTTGTGCCTTTAGGAGAAAAGAAAGGAACACGACACCCTCACACCTCCACAGAACAGAGACTAGAGCAGAGAACAGAGACCAGAACACAGAACAGAGACTAGAACACAGAACAGAGACTAGAGCAGAGAACAGAAACTAGAACACAGAACAGAGACTAGAACACAGAACAGAGACTAGAGCAGAGAACAGAGACTAGAACACAGAACAGAGATTAGAGCAGAGAACAGAAACTAGAACACAGAACAGAGACTAGAGCAGAGAACAGAGACTAGAACACAGAACAGAGATTAGAGCACAGAACAGAGACTAGAGCACAGAACAGAGACCAGAGCAGAACAGAGACAGAACAGAGACCAGAACACAGAACAGACAGAGCATAACACACAGCTGTCATGGCCGCTCTGCTCAAACTGCAGGTGCTGGGCTACTGTATAACACTTTGAGAACATCTGATCTCGTCTGATCTGTTTCGCTAAGCGAGGCTGGGCCTGGTCAGTACTTGAATGGGAGTCCACTGAGAATAGTAGGTGGCGCAGTGGGACAGCAGTGGTTCTGGTGCAAACTGTTGTGGTGTCCTTAGGCAAGACACTTCACCCACCATCAACCAGGTGTGGTGTGACTCAGTAGTCTGATCTTGTAGTTGCTTTGCATCTAAATGTTACTAAACCACACCTTCTTTGATAACCACAACATAAGCAAATGCTGCCAAGCTAAAACTCAAGAAAAAAAACATTTTTAGTAGCCTGTGATCAATCGAGCATTCATGGTCCTGTTTAGGAGTTTGATTTTACACAAAAAGGTGAGAGTGACTGTTGGCTAATGCTAGCTAGCTTGTGACAGCACAAATCAGCTCACCTGTGTAGTTTCAACTAAGTCAGTTCTTTCTGGTCAGACTGTGCTAAAATAAAGCACAGATTAAAGTCTAAAAGAGCTTCAGATAGAGTAGTGCCTCTAGTTAGCATCACACCCTCAGGGAATGTTGATGACATCAGCTGCATAGCATAAATATGTTCCAAGAACCAGATGATCTTCTTGAACAGCAAATTCAATTTTCTACGTTTTCTCTGCTCCAGTTTTTGTCCTGCTGCTTGTGAATGATAATCTGATGCGACAGGAGCAGCACATATAGTAGCGCTTTAGCCTATAGCATTAGCATTAGCTTCTTCCACTCAGTGAGTTTGAAGAGCCTGCAGCGCTGTTAGCCACGTACGGTTTATTCTGCTCCCTGTGCTGCCCGTTACCCCCAGATACACGCTCCTGTGGCTCCTCTAGAAAATCAATTAGTCCCTCAGAGCTGGACTCTGTCAGAGGAAAAACTGCCATTTTATTTAAAGATGGTAATCGAAATGGCAACGTCCCACATAAGTAACTCATTTACTCAAGTAAAAGTACTGTTGGGGTGATAATATGACTCCACCCATGAGTAAATTTGAATTTACATTTGAATTTTTTAATTTGAATGTATTTATTTGATGAGGGTCAATGCACAAAAACCTTAACCTTAATAAAATATGTGTCACCACCCGCAGTCCACTGATGGGCAGGTTATTTACAGCCACAGTGTGTGACCTTTTAGCCAAAAAATAGGCTCAAATAAAAGCATTTTTTTTCATATTTGTTTATTGTATTGAAAAACATGTGCCCTTACTGCTCGCGGGAGGCCCATCGACAGAAATTTGGGGGCCCAGGGTAAGACGTCTCACATGGCCCCCCCTCTAATATAAATGAATAGGACAAGGGTCCAATTTAGGCTCCTAAGACCCCGGGATACCAGACCCGTTTGCCCCCTTTGTAGACTCCCCTGGTGAGCAGGCTTGCATCTCCACAAACCTGACTCTTAGTAGCCCTGGAGGAGGGCCTCCGTCTGCTTGTTTCCATGGAAATGTTGTTTCTATGACTGTAATCTTCCACTGTATGGAATAAAACATATCTCCATGGGGAATGTTCCAAAGTATGTTTTTTGATGGGAATTATTACCAGGGGTGGAAAGTATCTAATTACAAATACTCACGTTACTGTAATTGAGTAGATTTTTTGGGTGACTGTAATTTTTTGAGTACATTTTTCTTTCTGTTTCCATGGAGTCATGTAGATGTCCAGCTCTAATTACAATTAAATAAAACATTTGTTCTGATCAAAGTAATCTACAAGAGAGAAAACGTGAGACTAAAAGTGTTTGTTGAATAAAATCTGAGGCACTTTTCCCACTACAACATGTTTTGGTTTTGTTCATTCAGGACGCTCGGACTTGGGTTTCCAGTTTTCCAAATGATTTGTTTTGGAATCTTACAAAACCAGTGGCGTGTCTGGAGCAGCGTGCTGATGATCCCAACAGAGACGTCATTCAGAGACGCTCAGGTTTAAACATGAAAATCACATTTGTTTTGAGAAAGCGGAGAGCGATCTGAAACAGGAAGACAGTGTTTGGACTGTGCCCTGTGCAGAACCTCTCCAGTTTCACCATCATGCATGGGAAGCTAATGCAAATCTGACATATTTAAACAGCTGTTATTCTAACGTATCTGCCTCTGTCTGTGTCCTCATGAATGAATGAAACATGTTCAAATTATATAAATTTTACTCTATATATATTTACAAGAGCAGTTTATGTTATGTAATGCTTGTTTATATTTTTACATCAGATAAATCAGATCACCTCTTCACTCATCAAAAGAAACCCAAATGTTGTTGAAGGTAACGCCCCTTCTCACCTGCACTGCTGGTTTGCCGTCACGCCCCTCTGCTGTCACGCCCTCTGCCGTCAAACCCTCTTTTCATTATTTCTTATGTAATTTAAAGCACTCTGTAACTTTATTTGAAAATATCATCTTTATGTTGATGAGACCTCTTCTGTCACAGTGGAGCTTGTCTCCTGGTGTTTGCCATTCTTTCCCCGAGGTCGATCCCGCTAGTGTTAGCAACATGCTTGATTGACAGCATTGCTAAGCACCAGCTCCCTGTTAAACCAGCGGTGCGGGTAGGAAGGGGCGTTACCTTCAACAGCCTCACTCTGGATTGGCTCGTTCCTATGATGCTCGCGGTTGGAATTACAAATATGGAACTCAGCTCCAAATTGGCCCCTATAACTGCTTTAGCCTCGATGAGCTTCATTTGACTGGAACCGAACGCTGTGGGTGACGTCACACTCACTTAGTCCACCTCTTTATACAGGCTATGTTTATGCTCCATTCATAATCGTATCTTCTTGTTTTTTATCGAGTGTCAAGGCCATTCATATCACACATCCTAATCCCTCTGTTTCTATCACTGTGAAAGACGCGAGCAGGAGGACATGTTATTCTGTTGTTTCAACAGAAAAGATAGAAGATAAAACAGAGGAGCTAATCTGACCAAAGGCTCAGATGTGTATGTGTATGAAACCAAAACGTACCAAGTAAACCTTATAGGGCTTGTGAAGGTTGGCAGTTCAAATCCTGCTCTTGACATAAACATCACTGGTTGAGCAGTCAGATCCACTGACACACAGGTTGGCAGTGCGATTCCAGCTCCCACAAATGAATGCTGTTGTTGTGTCCTTGGGCAAGACACTTAACCCACCTTGCCCCCAGTATCTGTGTACACTGGTGTATGAATGTGTGTGTGAATGGGTGAGTGGTTCCTTGATGTAAAGCACTTTGAGTCTTGAAGATGGAAAAGTGCTGTATAAAAATATGACCATGACCTTGAATCAGGTTTATGGAGACGCAAGCCCACTTGGTAAACACAGCAAATTGAAAAAAAAAAGCTTTGATTTTAGCGTCAGCTGTTTCAACGAGGACCAGAACAGATCCCAGTGCATTTATACCAACAAGAAGAAGATTTACACACAGCACCTCCTCTGAGCAGACTGAGGCTCCTTTAACACAGCACCTCCTCTGAGCAGACTGAGGCTCCTTTAACACAGCAGACTGAGGCTCCTTTAACACAGCACCTCCTCTGGGCAGACTGAAGCTCTTTTAACACAGCTCCTTTAACACAGCACCTCCTCTGAGCAGACTGAGGCTCCTTTAACAGCACCTCCTCTGAGCAGACTGTATTTTTAAAAGTTGGCCTTGGCTAAAACAGTGTTAACTTTTATTCAGTCAATTCCGTTACAGAAATAGAGCTCTATATTACTTTACCAGTGCTAAATGTAGAAAACTGACAAAAGACAAAAAGCTATAACTATTTGGACCCCTCCTCCTCCTCCTCCTCCTCAGCACCCAGCAACACAGGTAAGTATCAATTCAAGAAATTCACTTTTAAGCCGTTAGCCACAGCACTT
Organism: Periophthalmodon schlosseri; assembly: GCA_000787095.1. Taxonomy (NCBI): domain Eukaryota; kingdom Metazoa; phylum Chordata; class Actinopteri; order Gobiiformes; family Gobiidae; genus Periophthalmodon; species Periophthalmodon schlosseri. The sequence continues at coordinate 14,324 of KN485985.1, forward strand.
CTATTCATTTCTTTAGTCACAGTTTTCACTTTAAATCAAGACTCTATTTCAGTTCCTTCATAAACATTTGAAACTTCTTATGAGTTTGTCATTTTGACCTGTTTACTTTAAGTTTAGGCCCATGTCATGGACAAGCTACATTACACCTATTGTTTGGTTAAAAAGTTCCATACTGTTGCATTACTATATATACCTATAATATGAGTATTTTACATGTCCTGCTGTATGTCAGGAGATAACACAGTATGTAAATGTTTATCTCATTTGCATAGCTGTCTCTGAGCTCATGGGCTCGTCGTCGACAGGAGCCGAGGTCGTCACAAACGCCTCTCAGACTTTTCAGTGTTTGTCTGTATTTCACTGCATGTAAAAGATGAATAATATAAACTTAAACTGAAGATGGCGTTGTGATGTTTGTGTGAGAGCATTCAAACCTAAAGTCGGTACAAACCCAGGTCACTGTGTCCTGTTGTGTCCTTAGGCAAGACAATTCCCCTGCCTTTTTCCCCCAACCAAAAACAAGCAGATATTCATTGTAATTTGCTGTTTTGTCAAATCTCACGCTCTCACTCTTTCTCTCTCTCCCTCTCTCCTCTCCCTCTTTCTCTCTCTCCTCCCTTTCTTTCTCTCTCCCTCTCCCTCTGTCACAAACTCCTCTCTTCTCTCTCTCTGTGTCTCTGTCCTTCTTCTTTCTCTCTTTCTCACTCTTTCTCCCTCTCCCTCTTTCTCTCTCTCTCTTCTCCCTCTCTCTCTTCTGTCACAAACCCCTCTCTTCTCTCTCTCTGTGTCGTTCTCTCTCCCTCCCACTTTCCTCTCCTCTGTCACAAACCTCTTCTCTCTGTCTCTCTCCCTCTCTCTCTATCTGTCTCCCTCTCTCCTCTCCTCTGTCATAAACTCTTCTCTCTGTCTCTCTCCCTGTCTCTCTATCTGTCTCCCTCTCTCCTCTCCTCTGTCATAAACTCTTCTCTCTGTCTCTCTCCCTCTCTCTCTATCTGTCTCCCTCTCTCCTCTCCTCTGTCATAAACTCTTCTCTCTGTCTCTCTCCCTCCCTCTCCCTCTCTCCCCCCCTCTCTATCTGTGCCCCTCTCTCCTCTCCTTGTCATAAACTCTTCTCTTCTCTCTGTCTCCCTCTCTCTCTCTGTCTCTCTCCCTCTCTCTCTCTCCCTCTCTCTCCC
>KN485985.1:15530-26965 GCA_000787095.1 Periophthalmodon schlosseri
CCCCCCCCCTCCCCCCCCCTCCCCCTTCCTCTCTCTCCCTCTCGCACTGTCTCTCTCCCTCCCTCTCCCTCTCTCCCCCCCTCTCTATCTGTGCCCCTCTCTCCTCTCCTTGTCATAAACTCTTCTCTTCTCTCTGTCTCCCTCTCTCTCTCTGTCTCTCTCCCTCTCTCTCTCTCCCTCTCTCTCTCCCTCTCTCTCTCCCTCTCTCTCTCCCTCTCTCTCTCCCTCTCTCTCTCCCTCTCTCTCTCCCTCTCTCTCTCCCTCTCTCTCTCCCTCTCTCTCTCCCTCTCTCTCCCTCCCTCTCCCTTCCTCTCTCTCCGTCTCCCTCTCTCCTCTCCTCTGTCATAAACTCTCTTCTCTGGGAACTTTCAGTGTGGACAGGCAGGGGGCGTGTTCAGCTGTGGCAGTGTAGTCTCCTGATTGGCCGAGAGGCAGACAATGCTGAGTCGTGATTGGCCGATGGCTGGAGCAGTGTGGTGGACTCTGTATTCCAGAGCGGATCAGTGGACAGAGCGTGGCTGTGGTCAGGGATGTGCACAGCTGACCGACCACACCGGACACAAAGAACTCTGGGACATTTGGACACAAGGAATTCTGGGACATTTGCGAACACAAGGGGAGGAGCCAAAGTAAGTTTATTCTTTATTTCTGTATAAAAATGTGGACATATTGCATTTCTTCATTAGGATGACAGCTGTACTACTACTACTACTAGACCTTTGTGTACCACCATTTTTGTATGACATGGGCTCCAAATGCAGTACTACTTTTACATAACAAAGCAAAAGTAGTAAAGTATTGTACTTAAGTATAAATGTACTTTTTACTTTTACTTCACTACATTTGAGAGCAATCTCTGTACTTTCTATTCCACTACATTTTTGAACAGGACTGAAAAGTAAAAGTATTTTTTATTATTGACCTGCTGAAAAGGTGGAGGGTTTATTTTTAACACCTTCATAATTTGATCAAACAAAAATATATAAATAAAAACAGAAAAAAAAAAACATCGATTCAATTGTTTCTGTTGAACAAAATCCAATAAAAACAAAAAAAAAAACATCGATTCAATTGTTTCTGTTGAACAAAATCCAGCTCAAATCTTTATCAAAATCACCACATTTGAAGCTTTATAAGACCTCAAACTCTGCAAGAAATTCTTATGCTTTTTACTCTTTAAGTATATTTTTAAACAGTACTTTAATACTTTTCCTTTTACTTGAGTATTTTTTTCTCTTGTATCTGTAAGTAGCAGAATTAAGTACTTCTTCCTCCACTGTTCAAATGACACCACAGCATTCTCAGACATATATCGTTTCATTAGCGTCATAAATGTGTTTTATGAATGAAAAACACACACATGCCTCTACCCATCAGTCTGCTGTGTACTTTAAACGAGCAGTATGTAACTTCTCTGAGTGCCTCTGTACGGCAGTGTTATTGCTTTTGCCTGGAACGTTCCGCAGTATAGCATTAATCTTATCTATGTCCATGGAGGTGAGCGAGACGTCGCATCTGTGGAGAGTCAACTCGCTCACACTACGAACACATCTATGAATAAATGTAAGACAGATACGTTTAATGCCATATTGTGGAATATTATCTCCAAGGACACAACCAGAGGGCGGAGCTTTTCTAAGTTCCACAGTGTCCCTTTAACTCAGACCTGTTTTTTAACTGACCAGTAACTTGATGAGTAGATTACACTTGTGTGAGTAGATTTGATCTACTACTGTTCACTTCAGTGCCAAGTTTCATATTCTTTTTTTTGTTTGTCCACTGACCCAGAGGTTGGTGGTTTGAATATCGCTCTTAACTTGAAAAAAAAAAAAAACTTAATCGGTAGAGTGGTCAGATTCATTGACCCACAGGTTGGTGGTGAGATTCCAGCTCCCACAGATGAATGCTGTTGTTGTGTCCTTGGGCAAGACACTTAACCCACGTTGTCCCCAGTGTCTGTGTACACTGGTGTATGAACGTGTGTGTGAATGGGTGAGTGGTTCCTTGATATAAAGCTCTCTGAGGAAAAGTACTGTATAAAAATATGACCATTTACCATAGTTCCATAGTGCCATAGTTTATAGTTTCATAAATATTTGGATGTTTTCTTTTCTTGTTAGTACCCATTGTTTTGTAGTATTTTGTTGTTTTTGAATTTCTAAGATAACAGACAGGTGAACATAACATACAGACAGGTGTTACAGACAGGTGAACACAGTGCTCTCTCATTGTGGCACCTGCACATGTGTAATGTGGAGACAGTGAGCAAGCCGTTAGCTCTTTAAGTTCTTATATTTGCTCAAAATTGACCATAGCCTGTACAAAGAAAGAAGGCGCCTGGTTTATGGAAAATTAGTGAAATAAAACCCAGGATCATGTAGAGCAGGTTAATATGAACATTTTAAGACTAAAATTACAAGTCTGACAGCAGCAGTTATAGAGAGAGGGGAGTTGATGGAGCGGGAAGTGCGCCCTTGATCACTTCCTATTTGGAACACGGCGGCTAGCAGGTTAGCTGTGTCCATTTATCTTTACAGTGTATGAAGCTGCCTTGATCACCTCATCTCCAAACTTGTGGCTTTAGTGGCGTCCTGGTGTTTGGCAGAGGTCATGATCAGAGGTTTAGACATACAGTACTTACACTGAAATCTGTTCTCATTTCCTTCAGTTCAGGTCGACCCAGAGCTGCAGGTTTAAAACCACACTAAGGAGTTTTTTGCTGGTTTACTTGTCACTATGGAGATGTTGTTCCTTTGCCCAGAATGTTCCACAGTATGATCCAAACTTATCTTGTGTATATTAAGTTAGAGATAATTGGATTACATTTACAGTGCAGTGGGTCAAACAGCTCAACGTTTTGCATGAGTGGCGCTGTGTCTTCAGAGGAGCGCGGCGAGGATGGCGAGCTAAAAATAGAACTGCCAAATTGTGCTGAATCAGATAAAAAACAACACGAAATGACCGGGAGCTTTTTGTCCTTCCTGTGTCCCCATAGAATTCTCTTCAAGTCTCATGAATGTGTTCTGAATATCTGAACTGATGTTAAAGCTTCACTGGAACTTTTTGGTGGAGGATCTGCCAGTCTGCTTGTCACAGTATGGCATTAAACAAATATATTTCCACGAAAAGCCAAATTACAGGTCAGATCTACAGAGAGGCAAGCCAGCTAATAGTAATAATGCATGTTTTTCAATGTAAAGTATTTTCAACCAATAAAAACACCTGTTAATGAATGAATGTTTAATGCCATACTGCAGAACATTCCAGGCAAAGCAAAAACATGTCCATGGAGATGAGCGTGACTCTTTGATATAATGTCCACATGTAGCAGCCTCACGTTTCCTGCTTTGTTCACTGTTTTTTCAGAAATCTCACTGAATTTAGCTGAATTTAGTTGAATTTAGTTGAATTTAGTTGAAACCACAGGATCCAAGAATTTAAAAAAAGAATCCAGGACTTTGGAAGCTAACATGCTAACTTTTCTACCTGATAACCTTTCTACATTCTAACTTTTCTACATGCAAACTTTTCTACCTTCTAATTTTTCTACATTCTAACTTTTCTCCATGCTAACTTCTCTCCATGCTAACTTTTCCAAGCGGTGGGTGTGGCGCGCTCGTATCACATGCCTTATGTTTTATTGCATATTTGGTTATCGGCTCAAACGCCTCCTCCCGTTTATTCAACAGACTTTTTACATGAGTGAGTGGAAACACCGGCCTCAGGAGGAGCTGTGTTTATCATGTTTTTAAGGAGAAGAGGAAGATATAGGACCTTGTTATGTCACCACTTTAAATAAGACCCAGGACACATGAGGGTGTAAACAGGGATGAGGATTATGGGAGGGGGCTTTGGGTAGTATGGTCCACATGATAGTATTTAGACTTTTTTATTTTTATTTTTGGCTAATCTAAATTCTGATGCTTTAGTGTTTTAAGGAAAGATGCTATAAACAAACATTTTTTTCGATGTTTTGGAGATGAATGTGCACATCCCTCAGTTTAAGTAGTCCTGATCAAGACTAAGATCTGGAGACGGGTCATTGCTCCCAACAGGTTAAACCCAGTGATATTGAAGAATGGGTCAAATGCAGAGAACAAATTATTCAATGGGAAGTTTGAAAATGACACAAAAGTAAATTGACTGCACCCAAATTTCCTTATGTAACAGAATAAATTTTGTCTTGACCCAGTGCAGATCTATTGTAAAAGCTGCTCTTAGGGTCAAAATGAGACTGCTGTGTGCTGTCTACACCTAATAAAGTGTTTTTATCCTCCGCAAACGTAGAAGTAAAGCTTCTGTACTGTTAACATGCTAGTTGTTGTTAGCAATGGCATGACTGAAAAACTCCGCCCTGATCTCTGAAGGTTGTAAAATGTGCTTCTGAACTCATCATGGTGAAGAATTAGATTTTTAGAAATGTGTTTGGAAAGTGAGGAATAGGTTTGGACTGCTAAATTAACTCATGTTTTAAAGGTATAATGCCTTTAATGTCACAGAGCCAACATCCAATTCGGAGTGAGGCTGTTGAAGGTAACGCCCCTTCCTGCCCACAGCGCTGGTTTAGAATGGAGCAGGCGCTTAGCAACGCTGTCAATCAAACCTGTTGCTAACACTAGTGGGAGTGACCTCGGGGAAAGCAGGCGCCTGATTTGTCTGTTATGAATGTTCATATCTTGACTTATGGACACAATAGTGAAATAAAAACACCAGGATCATGTAGAGGGGATTAATATGAACATTTTAAGACCAAAATGATGAGCCTGACAGCAGCAGTTACAGAGAGAGGGGCCACTGTGCGGCAGCTAGCAGATTAGCTATGTCCATTTATATATACAGTCTATGGTATAAACACACATTGATGCTGTTTGTTCCATATCACACACAAACATGGCGCCTGGACTCTCCTAAGCCCATGTGTTACCTGTGTCCGCTCTCACAGCTCCATGGGCCACACCTGACCTCTGCTATGTAAATGTGTTCTTCTCCTCTGTGAACACACTGAACCTATTGTGTAACCTCTGTCTCCTCCCCCTTTAAGCGCGTCCAGATTACCACCAGATTACTTTCATTAATGGAGTTTGGTACTGAATTGACATCTATAGTGTTAAAACTCAGTTTGGACAGAGGAGGAGGGGCTTGGACAGAGCAGGAGGTCTTGGACAGAGCAGGAGGGCTTGGACAGAGGAGGAGGGGCTTGGACAGAGGAGGGGCTTGGACAGACAAGGAGGGGCTTGGACAGACGAGGAGGGGCTTGGACAGACGAGGAGGGCTTGGATGGCTGTTTGGGACATTTAAGACTTTAAGTTCTTCTGACAGGTTTTCAGCTTTTTCTCATTAAGACTCTGTTGGGATCATATCTGTGCTGAATATCAGTGTGTCATAGTTACTTCAGTCGATGGCAGTTTGTGAAGGAATGCTGCAAAATAAACAAGTACAGCCTATTTCCATAATGCACTGATCACGCCTGGGAGACTTGAACCACATCCAAAAGTCTGGCACACAGATATTAGACCATCTCAAAGCTTATTTTAATCTTTTTGTATTTTGTTTGTCAAATTATAATTATGGTGTGAATTAGACACAGCTTGTCGCAGTGTGCTGTGGTCTCCAGTGTGCAGTGGTCTGCAGTGTGCTGTGATCTGTCTGGATAAGAGCTACAGAATGAACTAGTGTGATGTCATCATCCAGTCGGGGCGTGAAATGGTCTGTTTCTTGCCTAACGCGTCTTTGAGTTTATTTTGCAAAGCACTAAATAAAACATATGTATTATTATTATTATTATTATTATTATCATCCATCCCTTTTATGTTTATGCAGCTTGTTTTAGTCAAAATATTTGGCAACCCAAAGTGAGACGCTCCTCTCCTCAGTCATCTAGAGAACCTAAAGACAATATGTAAACAATATGTAAACATCATCACTTAAATCATTCTTTGTGTGTTTTGTAATTAGTTTTTATTGATTTTATGAAACAAACAAATACAAAAAAACAAACAAAAACAGCTGGTGTGCACCCCACCCTCCCCCACACTAGTTTTGACTCGGAATAATCCTTGACGCTGTTACAAGTCCATCCATGAGAACAAAAAAACAGGTTTGGAGACGTTCTCCTGATAAACACAATTCTGGGGTTAAACCATAATAAAGAAGTGGACTAAGTGAGTGTGACGTCATCCACAGTGTTCGGCTCCAGTCAAATGAAGCTCATCGAAGCTAGAGCAGTTATAGGGGCCAATTTGGAGCAGAGTTCCATATTTGAAATTCTGACAGCGAGTATCATAACAACCAAAGAGCCAATCAGGAGTGAGGCTGTGGAAGGTAAAGCCCCTTCATGCCCGCACCGCTGGTTTGGCAGGGGGCAGGTGCTTAGCAATGCTGTCAATTAAACCTGTTACTAATGCCATGTGAGAGCGACCTTGGGGAAAGAAGGCTCCTGATTTGTCTGATATTAATGTTCATATCTTGATTTACAGACGCAATAGTGGAATAAAAACCCCAGGATCATGTTAATATGAACATTTGAAGACCAACATAACGAGTCTGACAGCAGGAGCTAGAGAGAGAGAGGCCACAGTTTTTCAACAGAAACTGAATTAAAGCCGATAGAGCCAGAAGCGTGTTATATATACAGGATATGGGTTAAAGGCACTTCTGATCCGAGGCTAGTTTTTAATCTTTATGAATTATTCACGTTGTTATTATTGAGGAAAATGTTTCTTTCCTCTGTGTTTTCCCCAAATGAAGCTAAGTCAAACACTACAGGCTAAACCCTCAGCCAGGTGCTGCAGATGGACGTCAGGGTCTGGAGGCTCCGACGGCTCCACACTGTCGTGACTCGCTGCAGATGCAAGTCACTTTTCATAATAAACTATAAAATATATGATTTTTCTTTTGAACTCTCCACCTGGAGAGACAACAGCAAAAATACTGAAGGATTGTGACCGAATGCTCTTGAATACCTAATTTTCACTATTTACCCATTTTAAAAGCAATAATATTTAATTAATGATCTTTTTGGACATATTTGAAAACATTCTAAACCAGGTCCCCAGCGTTTCTCTTTCCTCTGTAAATCACACTGTAAAACATCAGTGTTAATCAGGGAGCTGGGTTTAAGATAACAGCTGTGGTCATCTGCTGTGGTCACCTCCTGAGGTCAGACTGTGGCTCGTGTTTGTATCGTTTTCATTAGACGTACTATATTCAGAAAATGCTAATATAAGACTTATATTAGTGTGTTTGAATATAGCACAAGTCTTTTATTGCCTGGGAGCTTTGAGCTTTGAGTTTTGAGCTTTGAGCTTTGAGTTTTGAGTTTTGAGTGAGCGCATCTTCCTGCCAAAACAGTCTCATTATTAAAGTCCAGACGCTGCTTTGGGTTTGAGAGTGATATTATTTTCCACTGACCTCCACTCTCTCTGATGCCAGGAGAGGCTGGGGGAATCCTATGACCTTTGACCTTTTTGGCACCAATCGCAGTGGCCCTTGTCCTTAAAAGTCTGTCCACAGCTAATAAAGTTTAGTGTTAGCACTAGCACTAGCATACAGCACTGTCTGCAGATCCATGGGACTCTAGAAGTATCTACATTCAAAATAATGAATGGCTTGTTTTGTTTACGTTTCCATATATAGACTGAAATGTTTTTATTTATCATTTATTTATAAAAAAGGCCTAAATGTCAGAGTTAAAGGGCCTGTACCCGGTTTAGTCAGAGTTAAAGGTCCTGTACCCGGTTTAGTCTAACAGTTGTCTACAGATACAGATGTACTGTGTAAGTAGCTCTTGGAGTCAAAATAAGTCTGCTGTGTACTGTCTGCATCTTACTTTTGTCTGTTTTTTGTGCAGGAATCAGGAAGTGCAATGTTATCATGCTAATTGTTGTTAACATCACTGTGACGTCATTACTGGGGTCTCTGAAAGTTTTGAAAAGTGCTTATAAATTCATCATGGTGAATAATTAGAATGCTCTGAATGCATAAGATAAGAAAGAAGTAACTTTAATCCACTGCAAACTGTTTAAAATGAACTAGTTCTGTTTTTCACATGTTTAAGACACTTATTTTTTCCATACACAGTGTTGACTCTGGCTCAGATCCTCCTTCTCTTGACAGTGTTTGCTAATGTGTGCATGGTGTCTCCATGTTAACTGCTGACCATTCCGCCATAGACATACACGCAGAACACCCCCAGCGCGATCATTGGTTTTAAAGGTTCACTGTGTAACTTTTCTGATTGTGCAGTCTGCCTCCTGCTCATTCCCATGGTGATGCTATTGCTTGGCCTAACATTACATTGCATTTATTGAATTATAGTTTTAGTTATAGTTTATTTTTTATTCCTTAAGAATTTTTTCTCCAAAGTTATAGGGAATTTAATTATATACTGTAGAACATTATAGGCAAAGCAATAACAATCTCCATGGAAACAAGCAGGAGAAAAGTTACATAATGCTCTGTTAAAACTGAGTAAGCCTGGCCTGGTTAGGGTTATTCTGCTTCTTACTGCTTTTAAACATCACCCAGTGCAGTTTGACACATTTGTTTGGAGAAATATCAGTATTCAGGCCTAGACACTGATCATGTTTGAAGAGGAGGAGGATATGGAAAGGCTGAGGAGGCTGATGGATCTGCTGCTGCGGATTTTGGACAGGAAGAAAGATGGAAGCAAGAGTGCATTCATATGACAGGCATGACACATGATTGGCTGAGAGCATAGACTGTATAAAGAAGTGCACCAAGTGAGTGTGATGTCACCCACAGCGTTCGGCTCCAGTCAAATGAAGCTCATCGAGGCTAGCAGTTATAGGGGCCAATTTGAAGCCGACCGCAAATATCATAGCAACCAAAGAGCCAATCTGGAGTCAGGCTGTTGAAGGTAATGCCGCCCGCACTACTGGTTTAGCAGTGAGCGGATGCTTAGTATTGCTGTCAATCAAACCTGTTGCTAATGCTAGCGGGAGTGACCTCAGGGAAAGAAGGTGCCTGATTTGTCTGTTATTAATGCTCGTATCTTGAGTTATGGACACAATAGTGAAATAAAAACCCCAGGATCATGTAAAGCGGGTTAATAGGAACATTTTAAGACCAAAATGACGAGCCTGACAGCAGCAGTTACAGAGAGAGGGGCCACAGTTTTTCAGCGTAAAGTGAAAAGTTGGAGCCAGAGTTGATGGAGCCAGAAACGTGCCCATGATCACTTCCTATTTGGAACGCAGTGGCTAGCGTGTCAGCTATGTCCATTTATGTATACAGTCTATGTTTGAGAGGTGAGAAGTAGCTGATTGTAATGACACAGTAGTATTATGGTACTCCACAAAAGCCTAGAGTAAATGAGAGGTCCAGCTTCCTTTGACCCAAACACTGGAACTTTTGAGACGGCTCAAGGAGACGGCTGCAGTGTTTCCTGTTGAACTGCTCAAACCCAAACTGTTTATTGACTTAGGCCTAATTATTTTTCTCATATAAATAGAACGTGGAATGCCTTGTGTACTCTAATACTGACTATATGACAATAAAAATGTCCAAACATCCAGTGGCCTCTGTCGATGAATCCGTGTGTCTTTATAAAGTCCGTAAACATTCGCCAGAGGTTTTGTTTTGGAAAAGTGGGAACGATCCATTTTTTCCCAGGCGTTTGGGAATGATTATAGATGCCTACAGCTGTTATGAAGCATTCTGTGGTCTGTGGAAAGAGGACAGCCCTGTTCATCCAAGAAGTTCATATGATACAAAACAAATATTAATGTTTTTGAGGTGTTAACATGACTATAACATAACTATAATATAAAAAAAACAAAAAACAAAACAGCTCACAGCCATTTTATAAAGCAGATCTTTAAAGGTCCTATATTATGCAAATTGGACTCTTGTGAGCTTGTTCTAATGCTGTTACCTCCTCAAAAACATACCTGGAGTTGTGTTTTGTTTCATTTACGCATGTTTGAGTAACACTTTATTATTAGTCTGTCTACATCTCCAAAGCTCAAAATGCTCTGTTCCACCTTGTGATGTCATGAAGTGGTAGTTTTCAAGTTAACAGCTCCTTTTACTTTTAGTTCAGTAGAGAATGGCAATGCCAGGACTGAAGTCAAGATGATTCTAATGAAGGTGTATGGAGTTTAAAAACACAGTGGAGCACTTCCTGAGAAGAACTCAGCCTAAATATGCAGGGTTTGTGTATCATCTTGTCTTGTCTTGACATGTGTGAATGAAACAAAACACCACTCCAGGTCTGTTTGTGATGAGGAAACATTAGAACAGAGATCAAAGGATACTGTCATATAGACCTCAGGGCAAGAAGGTGCCTGATTTGTCTGTTATTAATGTTTGTATCTTAGTTACGGACACAATAGTGAAATAAAACCCCAGGATCATGTAGAGTGGGTTCATACAAACATTTTAATAAAACCCCAGATCATGTAGAGTGGGTTCATACAAACATTTTAAGACCAAAATGACGAGTCTGACAGTAGCAGTTACAGAGAGAGGGGCCACAGTTTTTCAATGTAAAGTGAAAAGTTGGAGCCAGAAACGCGCCGATGATCACTTCCTATTTGGAACGCGGTGGCTAGCATGTTAGCTATGTCCATTTATATATACAGTCTATGGTTGAGAGGTGAGAAGTAGCTGATTGTAATGACACAGTAGTATTATGGTATGCAGGTTTGTGTATCAGACATGTTTGAATGAAACAAAACACAACTCCAGGTCTGTGATGAGGAAACATTAGAACAGAGATCAGAGGATACTGTCATATTTGACCTTTAAAATGGACACATGATGTAATATTTACTTTTATGAGCTTTTAACCTCGTTATTATGTTTGTCCTGAACATGAGCTCAGTCAGTTTCATTTCTGTTGAGTAATCAGTATTATCTGCTTTTTGAGTGCTAAGAAAAATTAAGTTTTCCCCTGCTCCCTATCTCCTCCCACTGCTCTGTTCTCAATTGTGATTATTCCAAAAAACAATAAAGAAAAGAGAAAATCTGCTGCTTGCTTTATGCTGATATGTCATTATGAAGACCCAGTCATTGTGCAGTTTTGAACAGGACGCCAATGGACCCGTTTCTGTTTTGAAGCTGTTTTAGATCAATGCACTTGATGAACAATGAACAAAATATAACAGAAATAATGACTTTTTATGGTTTGATTCTAAACACCTGGAGAAAGCCCAGAACGTGTCGTCTGTGGGACAGATATGAGACCATGTGTTTTATAATCATGTCTCTGCTCTGGCTGTGGTAAAGCTGTTTCCACTGGTTTTGTATGTTTTATTTCTGACTCCCACTCAGTGTGAGTGTGGCTCAGTGTGGCTCAGTGTGAGTGTGGCTCAGTGGGTGGACACACACTTATGCTTAATGCCATATGACTGTATGGACGCCCGCCCCTCTTCCTCCTCTCCCTCTTCCCCACTCCTCTCTCTCTTCCTCCC
>KN485986.1:0-12437 GCA_000787095.1 Periophthalmodon schlosseri
CAAGGTTCAGGGCATTAAACATGCCATGAATTCCACAACACAAAAAACAACCCAGCAGCCACCTAGACACTTGGAGCTGACTCACTTTGCATCTGTAACTGACAAAACTGTCCAAGAGATCGTCACCAGTCTGAGTTCATCTACATGCTGCCTCCATGTGTTACCCACTAGATCAAAACTGTCCAAGAGATCGTCACCAGTCTGAGTTCATCTAGATGCTGCCTCGATGTGTTACCCACTAGATTTTTAGTCTATGCTCAACAGTTTGCTGTCACCACTCGCTTGCATGGTTAACATGTCACTTCAATCTGGAACATTCCCAAGAGCTTTGAAAACTGTGGTCATCAAGCCTCTCCTAAAGAAGAGCAGTCTTGATGCCACAATACTGAAAAATTACCAACCCATCTCAAATCTGCCATTTTTAGGCAAAGTCCTTGAAAAAGTGGTTTACCAACAGTTTAATAACTTTCTCCAAATGAACAACTCCTTTGATGTTTTTCAGTCAGGTTTTAGACCCCACCACAGCAATGAGACTCTTATCAAGGTGACAAATGACATCCGCCTGAACGCTGACGCAGGCAGAGTCTGTCGATCATGGGATCCTCTTAAAGAGACTAGAGGACTGGGTGGGCATCTCTGGTACTGCACTACCACTAAACTGGTTCAAGTCCTATCTAGAAGACAGAAAGTACTTTGTTGAGATTGAAAACTATGTCTCAGATCACATGGCCCTGACCTGTGGGGTGCCCCAGGGCTCAATCCTGGGACCTCTTTTTGTTCAATTTCTACATGCTGCCGTTTGTGCCATATGAACCATCTCGCACTCTGAGGACTTCAGGGACCGGCTTCCTGCTGGTGCCCCGAGTCAGGACTAAACATGGGGAATCAGCGTTTCAGTTTTATGCAGCTAAAACCTGGAACAATCTTCCTGAAGATGTGAGACAGGCCTCCACTTTGACAATGTTTAAATCCAGACTCAAAACGGTTCTGTTTAGCTGTGCATATGACTGAAAGGTTTTTTATTTTGCACTTCTTCTCTTCTCTGATTATTTATGTTTTGATTTGTTTGTATTGTGATTTTATTTTTTTATTATGTGTTTTTCTTATTCTGTAAAGGACTTTGAATTACTTTGTGTACAAATTGTGGTATACAAATACATTTGTCTTGCCTTTTAGACCGCAACAGGTAGAATCATGGGGATATTCAGTACAAAATCTACCCTGAGGCCTAGACACTGGTGGTAAAGAGGAGGAGATGTAGAGGCTGAGGAGGCTGATGGTTCAGCTGCTGTGTTGGAAATCAGTCAGTCAAACTTTATTTATAGACTTTGTTATCCAAAAAGTTGTAACACACTACTTTTGCGACGCTCACTAAACTGGACTATACGTGCAGCTCTTCACGGATTGTTTTATACTGGAAACTAAAATTACAGATCTACGCATGAGCTCATAGGAACACAGAGATTTGGATGGCAGATGCCTTAACTACAGTTTTGGTTTTTTTTTTTGTTTTTTTTTCAAAACAAGTTTTATGTTCTGGGTGAGTTCCGTTCTATTCTGTTACCCACATCCAAAAGCCCACGCACACCTCTTGTTTAGAGAGTAATACCCCACAGTTTTAAAGGACCTATAATACGCTAACTTGAGTCATGTTGGAATCTTTTTATCTCATCAAAAACATACCTGGAGTTGTGTTTTATTTCATTAACGCATGTTTGAGTAATCCTTTATTATATATTAGTCTGTTTACGTTTTCAAATCTCACAATGCTTTGTTCCACCTTGTGATGTCTTGAAGTGGTAGTTTTTAAGTTGACAGCTACCTTTTACCTTTAGTTTAGTAAAGATTGGCAATTCCAGGGCTGAAATTAACCAAATGATCCTAGTGAAGGTGTATTAAGTTTAAAACCACAGTGGAGCACTTCCTCTAAGGTAGAACAGAGTGTTTTTTGTTTGAGAGAAGAACTCAGCCTAAATATGCAGCCTTTCTGTGTTAAAAATTGGTGAATGAAACAAAACACAAATCCGGGTAAACAATATTAGAACACAGATCAGAAAATGGCATAATGTGGGCCCTTTAATGCATGGAACACAAAGGAACAGTATGCAGTGCTGAGGTGTGCAGATCCTCCCTCCTCATGTCTTCTCTAAATGTTTTGAAGTACCCTATTGGATTTTTTTTTTTTTTTTTTTTGAGGCTAGGGCCCCCTCAAGCCCCCCTCAAGTTCTAGCTTATTGTCGTTTTTTTTTTTTTTTTTTTTTTTTTTTTGACTAAACTTAATAACTTTTAAAACTTTTCTGCGCAATGGTAATAGACCAAGTTTTTCACATTGATTATTGAAGTGCCACTTCTTTGTAGGAAGCATAAAACCAGAATTGGATCAAGGCTTGGCTCGTACATTCCATGCAGCAGTGGTCTGATCAGAAGCAGCAATTTCATATTGATGGATTTTTGGCTGTAGTCGAAATAGTCCAGCTTGAGTTTATAGGAGCCAAGTATAGTGAGAAAAAGCTTACAAAAAGTTTATGCTAAATGTGTATGAGCTTTAAACTGTTGTTTTGCAGTAGTTCTGTATTCTATCTACCTTATCGTGAAAAAAAAAATTAAAATAAGTTTAGGCATCCAAAAAAAAAAAAGTATACCCTTTGAACACAATTTTTCACAACCAATTACAACTAAACTAACACTGAAATTACAAAGTTAAAGCCATAGTATATAAGAAAAAAATAGACTTGTATTATTTTTTTTCAATTTGGGTGTGTTTATTGCACTGAAAAACTTGCGTCCTTACTGTGAGCGGCTTGCATCTCAACAAACCTGACTTTAATTTGGACTGGAGGAGGGCCTCTCCCCTGCTTGTTTCCATGGAAATGTTCCTTTGGCAGTATGGCATAAAACTCAGCTATATCCATAGAGATTGTTCCAAAGTATGGTTTTAACTTTTTATTTCCATGGAGTACTAAAGCTAACGCGCCATCTCCAGAAAGTTACACACTGTAACTTTAAAGGTCAACTAAATTAAGAACACAAAGGGCTTCAGTTATTAATCCAGGCTGTAAATGCAAGTATAAAATGAATAATAGTTTGTGCAATTTGAGGGAGTATTGTGATTTACTAATGGGAAGTCTCTGACAGAGACTCGTAAAAACTTATAGCAGCAGGTTAACCAGCGTTAACCTTTTTGCTTTGGGCTTGGGATGATAGATCACAGTAATACACACACAAAAAGGTGCGCGCCTGTGGCATCGAAGCAGTACAGAGAGAAGGACACACCTCATCCAGGATCCCTGTTCATGGTGATGAGACCCCGCAGTCTCCGCTTTGGATGTGAGACAGACGTGTGAAAACACAGTTTGATGCCAAGTTTCATCAACTTGAACATTTCATTTAAAGGACCCAAAGATGCTCAATGCGTTGTCCTTACAAGATACAAATTATTGTGCAAGGATTTGTCTGTTATCTGTCCAGTTTTTCTTTATGCACATGATACACAGCTACACTATCCAGCCTGGTTTGGCTCATGGTGCTACAGAGCCAGGTTTTCAGTCTCCGCAGGTAGTTGAAGCCTCTCTCTGACTCTTCAGAAGCCCCTGGCACCACAAGGAGGATGGTTGCAAACTGTCTGCATCTTGTCAAAAAGACTGCCAATTTCTAGGGTATCCATTTAAGCACAGCAACATCACTAGAAGTAGATTCAAAGATGTAATTCATTTTGCATATCTGCATATGCTGAACTTTCTGCACTATTCCAAAATGCTGCCTAAACTGTATTTCCACTTTGTTCTGGGGTCTCATTTATACAACTTTACACAGAATACTAAAAGTGTATATAGGAACAAAACAAAAAACTTTCACAAGCTTCTTCAAACTTGCTCACTTCCCATCTCTCTGAGCAGAGATCTTCTGGCTCATATTTGAACACTCTGATGTCACAGGACCTCTTTTACCTCTTGTATTCAGTCAATGAACTGACAGACTGGTGGCACAAGCCAATCAGCATGAAGCACTTTTATAGGAAGGGAAACTGAGCAGAGAGAAGAGAGAATCTCGGGAAGGCGTGCGCATGGGAGCAGAAGCAGCAACGGACGGCAGCAGCGACCATCAGCGGTATCTGTCACAGAGCCAAGGTGTCCACGGAAAACCAGAGTATGACGCTGAATATGGCAGGCGGGCCCTGTCCTGTAAGTACCGCTTTTTAGTACTTTGGCAGTGGGGCCTGGCCAGATGGAGGACTATAGCGAGGACGAGCACGGAGAAGGGAAGCCAGAGCGCAACGCCGATTACGGCAGGTGGGCAGAGTTTCTCTGCCCTGCCCTGTAAGTACCGTTTTTGTAGTGCTCTGGTAGAACTACCGGGACACATCAGTGCCTTAATTCCCACTGTACAGAACATTTCACTGCAGCTACATCCCCTTGTTTTACAGAAAGTTAAGTGTTAAGTCTGTTTTAAGTCAAAAAGCAGGTGGTATTGCTTTTTATTTTATATTTTAACCCCACTCAGTCACACCGACATCCAAACTAAATTGTAGCTCTCTTATGTGTACCCATGAACAGAAGTCATCAACAAAGTGCTAATGTTAACTTTCAACTCAAATGTAGACCAGCTGTTGAGCAGTTGTTAAATAATTAGACAATCCCTTTATGCAAATAATAGACACAGCCTGTTGAGCCTGGCCTTAAAATAAGGCATGAAACAAGTCAAAATCAAACAGCTGGAACATCGACATTCATCTGCATCTATTTTAAAACACTACAATTTATTTCCATAATGCAAACAGCAAGTCAGTCTGGTATGTATGTCAATGTCTGTGATGGGGACTACTTCAAAAGTCACTAACAGTTTTTCCTTTTCAGTTCACCGACCTGCCTTACAAATTAAATGTGCAAATCCCCTCAAAAAAAGGTATTCATAAAATTGTCTGTTTGTAATTCATTTTAAGAAATCTTCCTCCAAAGGTGCATTCAGCTTTAATGAGTATCCATCTGGTTTCTTTGTTCCATGCACAATATAGAGATATGGGATTGATGAAATACTGAAACATACAATTTGAACCGGTGGTTGCTCCATTTTTTGACTCCATGACCCATGGGCGGCACAAGTTCCAGCTGATAACCAGGGGATGGAGATATTCTTGGGTTCTTTGGAGTCATTTAGTGCTAACCATTTTGTCAGTTTTGCTTAGCAGACAAAACACTGGCTCAAGATGACCCGAGGTTGAGCTTAAGGTCCCTGCTTGAAATACTGAACACTATGATTGTTTGGCAAATTATCCAACAAATGTCTGTTTGGCATCAAAAAGAAAAGTGCACTTGTGGAAGTGGATTTGCAATATTTTAACACAGCTAAAAACTAGAGTGTTGACAGTTATGAATAACATTTTAGAGGGAACTGGTCAATTTGAAATTCAACTACTTTGAATGTTTTAGTGAGCATTTAACTTCTATAAGGAACAATTGTTAAACAGACTGTATGCTTTTTAGAAAGCAAAAACAAACCATCAATTGCCAACCTTGATTGCTCTGGCAGCTAAATGTATCACAAAAGTGCTTACTCATAAACATGCCTTTAATATTTGGTGACCTTATTCCTGAAGAGGACGTGCACTGGCACTTATTATTTTTAAACATTGAGTTTTCATCCAGAATAACAGAGGTAATAATTACCTTGTGTCTGAATCTTGGCAGTGCGGTGGCTGAGTGACTAGCACTCACACTTCGCAGCAAGAAGGTTCAGGGTTTGATCCCCCGGTCTCCCAAGCTTTTCTGTGTGGAGTTTGCATGTTCTCCCTTTGTCTGGGTGGGTTTTCTCTGAGCATTCCAGTTTCCCCTATCAACCCAAAATATGCACGATAGGTAAAATCATCCAGCTAAGGTAGTCCTGACCAAGATAGCAACAAGATCACGAAGATGGTTCCAATAGCACTGCTCCTGAGGAGATGTCCCAGCAACATTGAAGGTCAAATGCATAATTGACAGGTCATGGGCAAACAGACACCCGTTTATAATAGCATATCATTGGGAATGCTTGTTTTAAGTAACAGTGTGGTCCAGTCACACGGTGCTTAGTAGATGTTTGCACCTGATGCCGCTTCATTTCTTCATGTTGATTTACAGTAACTTACAGAACCTTCTCAGAACTGAAGAAGCCCCTTGGAAGAGTGGCCAAACGTATTCACTCTAAAACTTTAGTCCAGTTGACAGAATTACATTTTTCTTTTGAAATGAAAGCTACCTGAACGACTGAGGGACTACAGGCATTTTTTTTTGTTGTGTCAGATACTACTGGGTCCATTTATACAATCTGAGTAGAGCAGACTTTGAAGACATGCTTAGGCTATGGCACTGGACTAAAGAACTCAAGTTACATAATGATCCGGTCTCACTGATGTAAAGCACTGCTCTTTTATGGTCTGTCTCAAGACAAACAGCTCCTTTAGACTTAAACTCATTTGACTAGATTTGATTACAAAAGAAATACAGTTTCCGCAAAACAACCCCATCGCTGTAACTCTCACAAATGCACTGTTTGTATCTAAGACATGCCACAGCCAAGATGACTTTAAAGGTCCTGTACCTGATTTTTTCCTATGTATTTGAACAAACTTTGTCTTGTGCCCGAGCACAGATGTATTGGATAAAAAGCTCTTGAGGTCAAAATAAGTCTGCTGTGTACTGTCTGCATCTAATTAGAAACCATTTTATTGTCCAAAATTTCAGGAAGTGCGTGTTAGCATGCTAGTTGATGTTAGCATTACCATCATATCAAAATGCCACACTGGTCTCTGAAAGTCTGGGCAGGACTCATAAATGTGAATTAACGGTATAGCATAATATTTATTCTTTTGGAACACAGGTGTTTGGCCATGTCTTTGTCTCATGACACAGGAGTTTGAATTCTGCACTGATTTCACAGATGCTACACATGCCTCTTCAATGGATTTATGTTGAGAAAAACAAGGAACCGAAGGTTCAAATGTACTTATGGCTTTGACTTTGTTTCTCCATTTGTAAAAAGGTGAGTGTAATGCAGCAGCCTGTGATCAGGGCAATCAAGGCAAGCAATGCTTGTCCAATAAAATGCATAATCACCATGTGTAATTAATGTATCATCAAGTGTAATTAAAGAGTTACGAAATATATCCAAGTGTCTTTTAGTACACCCTACTGGCCACTGAGCAGACTGCATCAAGTGCGGTTTCAAATGACTCATTAACTTGTATTCTTTTGCTCTGCTACAGAGACCATGCCATGCCACACTCTCAACATTTTACAACCGGAGAGGCCAACAGGTTGTTTTAGAGGCTTGCACATGTGCACTGAGAACACCAGGCTCAAACAATGTTGAATGAACCCCATGGAGGAGTCTGGAGGAATCAGACATCTGAGGAGATTTCTTGTGAGTGTGCATGTGGTAAGGCAAGGCAAGTTTATTTGTATAGCACACGTGTCAAACTCAAGGCCCGCGGACCAAATGTGGCCTGCCACGTCATTTTATGTGGCCCGCAACAGGGTAAATAAAAAGGTATGATGGTCTTAAAATGTAATTTTATTAGGAGATACACAGTTACACAACCATATTTTTTACATCTATGCAAATGCATATGCAATATTTGTAACATGATTAAGTAATAAATACAGAAACAGTTAATTAACAAGTTAAAAAACATTTATCTGGCCCTCTGAGGGCAACCATTTTGCTGATGTGGCCCTCGGTGAAAATGTGTTTGCCACCCCTGGTATAGCACAATTTGTACACAAAGTAAAAGTCCTTTACAGAATAAGAAAGACATTCAAATCACAATATAATCACAAATAATCATTGTAAAATTTAGAGTGCAGAATAAAAACCTGGATTTAAATATTGTTAAAGTAGAGGCCTATGTCACATCTTCAGGAAGACTGTTCCAGGTTTTAGCTGCATAAAATTGAAACGCTGATTCCCCATGTTTCCCCCCGACTCTGGGCACCAACAGGAGGCTGGTCCCTGAAGACAGTATACCTACCTATTGATCTTTGCAATGTTTTTTTAGATGGTAAAAAGCTGCAGATGTTATTGATTTGATGTGGCTGTTAAAGTTCAAGTCTGAGTCCATTATTACTCCTAGATTTCTGGCCTGATTTGGAGGTTTTAGAGAGACTGACACAGACACAAACACAAAGACATTTTCTCTTTGTGTCTGTGGGCCAAAGGCTATGACTTCAGTCTGAGTTTAGCTGGAGAATGTTGTTTTGCATCCACACACTGATGGATGCAGTGGCAGAGTGAATCCACTGGTCCATATTCACCTGCTGCCAGTGAGACATAGATCTGAGTGTCATCTGCATAGTTGTGGTAGGACACATTATTTCTGTGTATTAACGGGCCTAACGGCAGCATGTAGAGACTGAACAACAGGGGTCACAGTATTTACCCCTGGGGCACCCCACAGGTCAGGGACATTTTATCTGAGGCACATTTTCCAATTTCAAAAAAGTACTCCATGTCTTCTAGATAGGATTGGAACTAGTTTAGTGCAGTACCAGAGATGCCAACCCAGTCCTCTAGTCTCTGTAAGAGGATCCCATGATAAACAGTGTCAAATGCAGCACTCAGATCTAACAGGATCAAGACTGAGACTCTGCCTGCATCAGTGTTCAGGCGGATGCCATTTGTCACCTTGATAAGAGCAGTCTCTGCTGTGGTGGGGTCTAAAACCTGACTGGAAAACATCAAAGGAGTTGTTCATTTGGAGAAAGCTAATAAGCTGTTGGTAAACAACTTTGTCAAGGACGGCAGATTGGAGATGGGTCGGTAATTCTTCAGTATTGTGGCATCAACACTGCTCTTCTTTAGGGGAGGCTTGATAACCGCAGTTTTCAAAGCTCTTGGGAATGTTCCAGATTCAAGTGACATGTTAACTATGCAAGTGAGTGGTGATAGCAAACTGTTGAGCACAGACTTTAGAAATTTAGTGGGTAACACATGGAGGCAGCATGTAGATGAACTCAGACTGGTGACTCTTGGACAATTTTGTCAGTTATGTCATGGAATTGATGGCATTTTCAATGCCCTGAACCTTGTCATTAAAGAATACTGCAAACACTTGCACTTAGATGTGGAAATTAGTCCTAATGGCAGCGGAGTTGGAGGGTTTGTTAATCTGTTTACTGTTGCAAATAGGACACGAGAGTTGATACTGCAACTTCCAATAATGTCCGAAAAATATGCAGCAGGAGATGATAACAGCAGCGCCAACTTTCAACAAGTGTCTAAAAATAACTTGCTTTTAACTTCTCGTTTCAAGTGATCATTTAATCAAATACTGAGTTAGGTTCAGGGTTAGTTTGTGTGAAATGGAGCATCCGGACGGAGCAGTGGAGTGACAGCAGCTGGGGCAGCTAGGAGCCCGTCTGGTCTGTGGCCTGTGTGTTTATGAAACAACAGCATTAAAAGAATAATGGGACTATTACACGAGTGTGGAGGAACATGTGGCTGTTCTGGACCTACCCCGCTTCAGGGAAACATAGGACATTTCTTCAGGAAAGACGTGGTTTTGAATATGTGAGAGGTGAGTATGAGAGGTGTTCTAATGTGGGGCTGTGTTTAAGGTGATGTTTGTGACACATGAGGCTGTATTATAAGTGCCCCAGTCTGACCAGTGCACTGTTGTTGTTAGTATCGCTACATGAATCAACATTTTGTGTAGTAAATGCATTACACATCTGTAGATCTGTCACTCATATGGTTTCTAGATGCATAGTGATAATTCCATAGATAACAATAGTACTGAAGGCTCAGCTGCATAAATGAGGTGTAGGAGTAGAACAAATCTGTGAAGAAACAAATAACCCACTGACTAACTCCGTTTGTACAGACAGGGTGTCAAATACAGTCCAAAATATGAATATATAAAAATTTGCGATGTAGTTTGATTAAAAGTGGCGTTGTTAAATTGTTATTGACTAAATATTGATGTCCAACCTAAAGTCTGCTTGCCTACTCATAAAGACACCACACACTACAGGTGTAATCCCTTCCTTTAGGGGGAAATATTGGCTGTTTAGTCAATGGATGTACTATGCACTATAGCTAATAACCTACCTTTGCCAACACTTAGCTGGCAGCAATGTAATTTGTCAGACACATTTTCTCAGAGAAAACACCTGCACATTGTATCAGTACTGGTTTGTTGCAACGTTGTCATCATATTTGTTGAAAAGATGCAAATTATTCATGTTGATTTGCAGTAACGCCTTAAAACATGACTGCATTATCTTTCCAAAGGATGTTGGGGGTATTTGTATTATATTCTGTTTCAAACCAAAAGACAAACTACACAGACAACATATCCTCTTTATCCCCTTTTGTAATGTCCTTTTAACTCATTCATTAGATTTAATATCACTGGTCACAGATGACTGAGAGACAAACAAGCTGGAGGCACCGCAAATGACAAAACTTCTGTTTGCAGGGTGACTTTGTTTTATGGCAACATTTATTTTTAAAATCAGAACAACTGGATTGATGTTCGTGCTTTTTGTTTTCAGGTGTCCAAAGACTCTTAGGTGTTCTACAGAGGTCAAATGTTGTCCATTTCTCTTTTACATTGTGTTGAATTTGGAGTGATTAGTTAATTTTCAATGTGTATTTGTAAGCAAGTCATAGAAATAAGACAATATTGTATGCTGCTTTGTTTCAAATGTGTACAGTTAACATAATGAAACTAAATGTGTAAATGCCATAGTTACAGAAGTGAAACAATGCACTGCATGTGACCTGTACGTAAGTGCTCAGAGGATTACATTGATTGTCTAACATATTTTTAAGCATATTTTAGTGTGTGTTCAAATATGTACATGCTCCTGGAATCAAATTGATTCATTTTGGTTAAATATATGATAATTGTTGCATGGATTTGCATTTTAAATAAAAAGTCATGGTTTCTAAGATAATGTGTATAAAGGGGTTTTATTTTGAAAAGCACAATAAGCCCAGTAAAATCACCAACGGTAGTGGGTCGTAAAAATAAAAATATATGTACATGGTAAGAAGCAGTTATTTCATCCACTGCATGCTTATTGTAAATAAACAGCTTTATACAGGCAAATTTTGCTGACTGCTCGTATATTAACGGTATTTTTTTCTTACAGTGCGTACCTGGAGATGTGTTTTGTTTCATTCATACATCTTTAACATACAAATTCTGCATATTTAGGCTGAGTTCTTCTCAAACAGAAAACACTCTGTTTCACCTAGTGATGTCATGTGGTAATACAGGAAATGCTCCACTGTATTTTTAAACTCTATAAACCTTCACTAGAATCATTTGGATACTTTCAGCCCTGGAATTGTCAATCTCTTCTGAACAAAAAGTAAAAGGTAAGTGTTGACTTGAAAACTACCGCTTCATGACATCACAAGGCGGAACAGAGCATTTTCAGCTTTGGACATGTAGACAGACTAATAATAAAAGGTTACTCAAACATGTGTGAGCATCACAAGGGGAACAGAGCATTTTCAGCTTTGGACATGTAGACAGACTAATAATAAAAGGTTACTCAAACATGTGTGAGTGAAACGAAACACAACTCCAGGTATGTTTTTGATGAGGTGACAACATTATAACTTGACTTAAAGCTCAAAAGAATCAATTTTAATATAGGACATTTAATTCTAATTTATGGCGAGGCATTTGTGTGGCTCTGTCCCTGGATCGCAGTGTGTCTTGTCCTTGTCATGAGATGTAATGGTCCCATCAGCCCCTCTGCCTCCCCTCGCTGACCCCTCCCCTCGCTGACCCCTCCCATCTCCCCTGTCAATAGCCATCCCGTCACACTGGGGGACATCAGTCAGTGTCCATCTTCTTTCTGTGGCCAGAGCCTGTCACTTAGCTAGTGTTTTATGACTTACACCCGCGCTGTAGTGTAGATAGGTCAGCACGATGTAGCTATAGAGGTTCTAGTCACAATAGTGGGTATATGTTTACATGCACACCAAACATCTGACCATGACCTGATTTCTGGAGCTGTCAAATCATTGAAATGTCATGTAAACAGTTATATCTAATGTGAGTAATCTGATTTCTTTCGGATTCTTCACACCTGTGTAGGTTTTAAGAAAGAAAATAATATAAAAAGGGGCAAATTAATGTGGCAAAAAATAAATACATGAATTAATTAAAAAAAAAAAAAAGTTACTATACAAGAAGATCGCATTTCGCTCATGCATCAAGTCTAAGTGTACATAAAGTGCCAAAGACTACATAACAGTAATACAAAACAGTAATATTATAGTGACGGCATAAAGTTTATTGCTCAAATTACCTTGAAAAACATGCATTTTTACTGTGAGCGGGTCTCGTCTCCGTTGATCTCACCTATAACTTGGCCTGGTGGCTTGTCTCCATGGAAACCGATTGGAGGGAATTGACAAAATCGCCACGGAGACGAGCCGATGGC
>JACM01076551.1:0-15488 GCA_000787095.1 Periophthalmodon schlosseri
AAGCTGTGACACTGAGTTCCAGTTATTCCTCGCCTTGTTTTGCAGAGTATAGTCTAATGTCATAATAATAGTATTGCATTGAAGTACAAATTCATCAGTGCACCCACCATACTGTTGGGTTTTTGTATACACTCAAATGGTTGTTTTGAGAATGTTTAGACGTATGTCATACATTTCAAATATTTCAAATATTTTGAATTCAACTCATGTTAAATAATATTACCTACTTTATTGCTGTGTACACCAATATACAGTAACTTTTCTTTGTCATGCAGATATTCAAAATGAATCCTCGCTACATCCTCTACATCCACCTGGTCATCAACGACATCATCCTGTTGACACTGCTGACCCTCATGCAAGTGTTGAGCTACATCGTTTACACGTTCTATGCGTGGTTGTGCATTCTTTTCCTTCTATTGAGTTTACCTGTTAATTTGAACAATCCTATGACTCTTGCCTTCATGGCCATTGAGTGCTATGTTGCTGTCTGCTTCCCTCTGCGACACTCACAGATCATTACAGTTAAGAAAACCTACATTGTCATTGCCTTCATTTGGCTGATAAGTGCGCAGTCTGTTCTTCCAGATGTCTTTGTCTCTTTAGCCATAGAACGTCTTGACTTTTTTCAATCTCCAGTGTTTTGTCAAAGGCAAGATATTTTCAGAAATCCTGGCATAGAGAAGAAAGATACTATCTTGAACGCTGTATTAATGACCACTGTGTGGCTGACTCTTATCTACACATATTTCAAAATACTGTTCATAGCAAAGTCGGCTTCAGCTGACGCCAAAAAGGCCAGAAACACAGTCCTGCTTCACAGCTTCCAGCTAATGCTCTCCATGCTCACATATTTTTATACTGCACTTACGATAGGACTGACATATTTATTTCCTCAGAGTATAATCACTATTCGCTTTGCTGTCTCCACAATAGCCAATGTGGTGCCACGGTTACTCAATCCACTTGTTTATGGGATACGAGATAAAACCTTTAGGAAATATTTGAAGATTTATTTGTTTTGTGGGAAAAAAAGGAATGACATTCATTTTACTTGACGTAAATTATTGATTTCATTTGAGCATTGGCACGTTGGCCTGAGCAGTACAGTATTGCCCTTGAGTATCTCGGTCGTCATCTCACTTTTTCAAAACTCTGAGAGGCATTTCACACAATTAAAAATACAGAAAATACATTGGTACCCTTTTTTCTCATAATCATTATTTTTATTTAAGTAGGATTATACATAACATAAGTTTTTGATGTGCACCAAGCACACCTTCCCAGCCGGCCAGGGAAGCAGCATAAACACCTTTGTGTAATGGGGTACACACCCCAACCTGACTCTCTGCAGTAGGTGGTCCCGGATCATGTAAAACCATAGACTGTATATATAATGTACTTAGCTAACCTGCTATCTGCCACTTTCCAAATAGGAAGTGAGCTTGGGCATGCTTTTGGCTCTATCTGCAGCCATAACTGCTGCTGTCCGGCTCATTATTTTGGTCTTAAAATGTTTGTATTAACCCGCTCTACATGATCATAGTATTTTTATTTCACTATTGTGTCCATAAATCAAGATATGCACATTAATAACACACAAATCAGGCGGCTTCTTTCTCTGAGGTCCCTCCTGCTAGCATTAGCAACAGGTTTGACTGACACTGGTGCTAAGTGCCTGCTCCCTGCTAAACCAGTGGTGTGGGCAGGAAGGGGCATTACCTTCAACAGCCTCGCTCTGGATTGGCGCTTTGGTTGCTATGATATTCGTGGTCAGAATTTCAAATATGGAACTCTGCTCCAGATAAATTCTCTCTATAAATTCTAGCTTCATTTGATGAAGCTCCTGTTGAAAGCCTAAATCTTTTGAATATCTGTCTGTGTCTGTTAGTTGTGAAAATGATCCTGATAAAAAATTGGATATTGCTGGTATTTATCGTGCCCCTTCAGCCCCTAAAAATGCTCTTAATGATCTGTTCATGATGCTTTCTAAACTGGAAAATTATGAGGTCCTGATAATGGGCGATATAAATATTAACTGGCTGGAGAAAGAGTCCAAAACTTTGAAAGACCTTTGCAATGGCCTAAATCTCACACAATTAATTTCTATTCCTACTAGGCCTGACCCTAGAAATTTAAACAAAGGCACACTCATTGATGTAATCTTAACAAACGATAGAAATA
The DNA here is from genome assembly GCA_000787095.1 of Periophthalmodon schlosseri. Classification (NCBI taxonomy): domain Eukaryota; kingdom Metazoa; phylum Chordata; class Actinopteri; order Gobiiformes; family Gobiidae; genus Periophthalmodon; species Periophthalmodon schlosseri. The sequence goes on from JACM01076551.1 coordinate 2,185, forward strand.
AATGTTTATCAGCAGTTAGAAAAGCAAAAACATCTTACTTCAAGTCTGCGTTGATAGAGAGTCATGGAAATCCAGCAAAGTTCTGGAGAACAGTAAAATCCCTCTCACAACCTAGTATTCATACTTTGCCAACCGATATTTTATTAGATCCAGCTATTGTAAATTCTAAAGAGGAAATATGTGATGCTTTCCACGGGCATTTTATCTCTGCATGTGACGTTTTGGGTAATTATGGTGGTCCTTCTGATCTTGATTATGTTGAGCCTGAACCTCGGGTGGATAATCACACTTTTTCTTTAAGACCTTTCACATACATGGAGGTCTTAAACGCTCTCCGCTCCATAGACCCAAAGAAGTCCAAAACTTCTATTACTAGCTGCCCCATATTTAATTCAACCTCTTTTACATATTTTTAATTTATCAATTCAAATGGCAGCATACCGGAATTATGGAAAACAGCACATGTTTTGCCTTTACAATATTTAAATTACCTTGTCTTGCAAAAGTTTTAGAAAAGTTAGTTGCAAATCAGGCTACAGTTTATTTAAATAAATGCTCCATTTTGAAGTCTTACCAGTCAAGTTTCAGAAAAGGGCATAGTACTGTCACTGCAACCACAAAAGTTTTAAATGACATTTTCTCAGCCCTTGATGATAAACAAGATTGTGTAGCTCTGTTTATTGATTTAACTAAAGCTTTTGATTCAGTGGATCATGGAGTCCTCTTGAAGTGTCTGAAGCAGATTGGATTTGACAATACTACACGTAATTGGTTCCAAAATTATCTTTCAAACAGAACCCAGGCAGTAGTAGCCGATGGTTTTAAATCAGATTTTCTAACTTTAAGCAAAGGAGTGCCCCAAGGCTCTATTTTGGGCCCCCTACTTTTTACTATTTTTATTAATTCTCTTGGTTACAGTTTAAAGGAAAGCCACATACATTTATATGCAGATGATGCTATTGTGTATGCAAGTGCTCCCTCTGCTGATCAGGTGCTTTTAAAACTGCAGCAAGATTTTACTGAAATCTAAAATTCTCTAATAAATCTTAAACTGTCTTTGAATGCAAATAAAACTAAGTATATGATTTTTTCTAAAGAAGATTTAAGTACAGTACAAGCTACAAATCTTTACACGCTAAATGGTACATCCATTGAAAGGGTCGACACTTATAAATAATTATCATTTTATTACAGAAACAAATATTGTATCTCAATAAATTACAGAAAAGAAATAGTGCAAGCAACCTTCCTCTCCGTACTGGATTATGGGGATGTGGTACATGCAGACTTCAGCCTCTACTTTGAAACCGTTGGATCCACTCTTTCACTCTGCCCTTCGTTTTATTACAGGTGATGGGTTTGAAACCCATCACTGTATTCTCTATGAAAAAGTGGGTTGGCCATCACTGTCTGTTAGAAGAGAACAGCACTGTGTGAAATGTATCTATAAGGGATTACTTCAAAAACTGCCAGAACACCTCACCTGCTTGTTAGTCTTTGACACAGGAACAGTTAATACCAGATCACATGACTGTATAAGGCTAAGAACTAGCCGCACCAAAACTGAGACGGGAAAGAGGCTTTTAGCTGTTTTGCTCCTCAAAAATGGAACACACTCCAAGGAAAAGCAAAGCTGGATACGTTAGTGGCACAGTCACAATTTAATAACCTGGTAACAAACTTTTATACTAACTATATTAACTTTTCACACCTGCACCTGTTTTTAATATTTTATATGGACTTATATACTTTGTTTGTTACTTTGTTTGTTTTTTGTTTTTTGTTTTGGTTGTTTTTTTTTTTTTTTTAACTGTTGGTATTGTATATTAAACAGAGCGCCCATGAAAGAGAGAGCCCATGTGCTCTCATTGGGTTCCCCTGTATAAATAAAGATAAATAAAGATAAATAAAGATAAATAAAGATAAATAAAGATAAATAAAGATAAATAAAGATAAATAAAGATAAATAAAGATAAATAAAGATAAATAAAGATAAATAAAGATAAATAAAGATAAATAAAGATAAATAAATAAATGAACTTAATTTGACTGGAGCCGAACGCTATAGGTGATGTCATACTCCCTTAGTCCATTTCTTTCTACAGTTTATGTGCAAAACTCACCACCATCGTCCTCAGTCTGTCTCACACAGGGTGAAGTTTGAGGTGCGGGAACCACCATTTGAGGCAACTCATCTGAAGCAGAGTGTTTCACAGCCAGGGGATGTTCCCATTCGAGGTTTGGGATGGGCAAGTGACCTTAACCCATCCATGAAACTCACCATTTGAGGAGCCAGTGGAGGAAGTCACATTCCCATGCGGCCCGTGGTGAAAGCAAAAAATGTGGCGGCCATCCTTCCAATCGCACATTATTCTCAGTATCCACAAAAGTAATAAAGGTGACCACACAGCATATCTTTAGTATTCAACAGCATTTGGGTCAAAACAATAACACACAAAATAACACACAATAGTACTGGGCTGTACAGCTTCTCGTAGTATTAGAGGTTGCAGTAGCGTTCTCCCTAGTGCTCATCATGCAGCTTAATTCACAAGGACAAATGGCTGCAGTTTTCTTGGACCCTAAAAAAGCATTTGATACTGTGAATCATGCAGTGTTGTTGACAAAGCTTACAAAGTTTAATCTGTCTGGAAATCTATTAAAATGGATGAAATCATATCTTTCAGATAGATCGCAGAGTGTTCGTATTAACGACCAAGTCTTGTCCCTAAAGCCCTATGCAATAGGAATCCCACAGGGCTCTATCTTGGGACCACTGTTGTTTTTATATATCAATGACTTACTGGTAGTGCAAATGTGGAAGTCATATATACCCATGGGAGAAATGTGACAGAGGAGGTAAGCTTGCGCTAGAACTTGATAATATAGCCAAATTGCTACAAGCTTAATTTCTCACTCTAAATATTTAAAAAAAACTGTCACAGTGTACTTTAACAAGAAGCAAATCTGTTGTCCACAGCTTAGAGTTCAAGGACAAATTATTAATAATGTACAAGAAGTTAAATATTTAATCATGTGTTTGTATCCTTTGATTAACAGATTAAACATCTAAGTAAAGCTATGAAATTTAATATTCCAAACTTCAGACATATTCAAAACTCCTTAAACGCTCAGGCATCAAAGGCTTTTCTTCATGCCATGATGTTTTCTCATTTACATCATTGCTTAACCTGTTGGTCGCAAGCAGGGAAGATCTTAAAAAAATCCATTGAGACACTTCAAGCCCTCAAAGTTTTTGATAAAAAAAAAATCATTAACATATCATTATTGTAACTTATTGATCAGATACAACCTATTAAACTTGGACAATATGATTTTTTTTATTCTGAACTGCGGCTGCTTTATAGAATTCTCCACAATGTTGCACACCCTCCTTAATGAGGGTTCTTTCAGCTAAGATCAGAGCAGATGACTAGAACATCTCACTCATCTGTAAGGTCTGCTCTAACCATTCCCTTTAAACGCACTGTGACGGGACTATCAGCTTTCTCATACACAGCAGCAAAAAACTGGAACACACTTCCAGCTGACCTTAAAACTTGCACTAACTATGACACTTTCTGTCATGGGCTAAGACAATGGCTTCTGAGCAGGCAGGCGTGTCAACAGGACACTTCTTTGAACGTTTAAACATTCTGAGTGACTGTGCTGTAGATGCATTGTGCAGATGTAGATGTATTGTATTTGACTAGCATGTGTTTTGATGGTAATGAATTGGATTTTGAAAATGTTTCGAAGATAGCAGTGAATTTGAAACTTTGCATTTATGGGAATTAGTCTTAATTTTGACAGTTTTAAATGTTTAATGATGAATTGGATAGTGGTTATTTTAAAGAGACATAGCTATTGATGCAATGTTGTTATGTTGTTATGCTCTTTAATGTCTTCTGTACCTGCCCAAGGACTGCAGATGGAAAGTCTTTTGTCATTGAGATCAATGTTTTCTATGCACTGTCCTTTTTTAAATAAATAAATAAATAAATAAATGCACCTTAATTCCAGTGCTTTGTTTTGTATTAGTCGCTCTGTGGTTTTTATGTGTTTTTAAATGTTTTTTTTTTTTAGATATTTTATCCAAATTTAAGAAGGTTGGTAAATGGCTAGAAGTAGCAAGAGTATAAAAAAGTCTACATTACTCTGAGAAACATGGACATGTATTTGAAAAAAGGGAAGTAATATTACATCACCAGTCTCAAGACACCCTATAAAAGAATGAGCTCTTGCTGCACCCACGGGTTTGCACGTACCAGGCGCCAACACACCAGGTAGAGTCATTTTCTATTGTAATGTTAATGTTAATGTGTTCAGTATGTACTTTTAAAAATGTATTTGTATATTTTCTCTAATCATAAACTCTAATCAAGTATTCTATTCTGTATTTTCTTTTCCTTTTAGGACATTTATGTTTTGGTATCCATGAATATTTCCAGTACTGTGATGCGTGATGATCTGAAGACTGCTATACTGAAGAATGTCATCACTGTGACTCTGTTTGCCTGCATCAACTACATTAATGCTACTCTAGTGTACACCTTTGTGAGACATGAGGTTGGAAACTCACATTTAACAGCTCAAAAATGTTGTTTATAGGGCCCATATTACACTGTTTTCTGATCTATGTTATAATGTTGTTTTGTCATCTGTAACTTAGCTAAAGTTGTGGTTTGTTTCATTCACACATGTTTAACACCCAACACTCAAGCTCTACTCTCAAAAAGAAAACACTCTGTTCCACCTTGTGATGTGATGCTCCACTGTTTTTCCATACACCTTCACTAGAATCACTTGGATAATTTCAGCCTGAAACTGCCAATCTCTTCTGAACTAAAGGTAAACGGTAGATGTTAAGTTGAAAACCAGTTCATGACGTCACAAGGTGGAACAGACCATTTTGAGCTTTGGAGATAAAGACAGACTAATAATAAAGAGTTGCTCAAACGTGTGAATGAACTAAAACACAACTCCAGGTATGTTTTTGATGAGGTAACAACATTTTAACATGGCTTATGGCTCATAAGAGTCAATTTTGAGCAATATAGGACCTATACTGAATGTATCCGAGTCTAGAGTCCACTATGGAAATGTATGCACTGCTCAGTCATACTAGTGTAAAGATCAGTAATCATTCTACATTAATGGTTGGCTATTTTGTGCCAGATTGATTGATTTATTTTTTGTTTTTTTCACTTTCAGATTTTCAAAATGAATCCTCGCTACATCCTCTACATCAACCTGGTCATCACCGACATAAGCTTGCTAACGGTCCTAACCATTGTTCAAGTCCTAAGCTACATCATATACACTCTCAAAGTATGGCTGTGCATCATTTTGCTCTTCGTCGGAGTGATTGCTAACATCAGCAATCCTATGACTCTTGCCTTCATGGCCGTTGAGTGCTACGTTGCTGTCTGCTTCCCTCTGCGACACTCACTGCTCATTACAGTTAAGAAAACATACATTGTCATTGGTTTCATGTGGTTTATTAGCATGATGTTTTTTCTCCCTGATCTGTTTATATCTTTGGCCACAGAACCTTTAGATTTTTTTCAATCAAGAGTCTTTTGTCTGAAGCAAAATATTTTACGAATGACTATTTTTAACATGAAGGATACTATTATCAGAATTGCACTTCTAGTCGCGGTGTGCCTCACTCTTATCTACACATATTTCAGAATACTTTTCACGGCAAAGTCGGCTTCAGCTGATGCCAAAAAGGCCAGAAACACCGTCCTGCTTCACAGCTTCCAGCTAATGCTGTCCATGCTCACATATGTAAATCATCCAATCTCAGAAGGGCTATTGCTTTTATTTCCTCAGAGTGCGCTTGCTATTCGCTTTGCTGTGGCCATTATAGTAAATGTGATGCCACGTCTAGTCAGTCCACTTATTTATGGGATCAGAGATAAAGAATTCAGAAAATACTTAAAAAGGTATTTGGTTTGTAAGAGGTAGTAAATGTAGTGTAAGTGTATCAGATAATTGAGTCAATTCAGTTCTCAGTATGATGCATGGATTCTGTTCTTATTTCTTAATAATTGATGCAATATTTAAATTTTACCCATTGTAAGCATACTCTGAAAAGAAAGCGTCACATATTAGTATATTAGTAGTGTCTCTGAAGTCTCCTATTGATTCACATAACAGGATGATTAATGTTTTATGACAATCATCATAGGCCAACCAAAACACATCCTGTTCACAGATTTCTCTTTGATTCCCTACGGATGGCGCTATAATGCACCTAGAGCCAAAACAAATTGCTATTTGCATTCTTTTAATCTTTCGGTGATTAAGCTGCTAAATGCACAGGTGAACCACTGTTAATGTTTTGCACATCTACTTATCTCACTCTTATTATTGGCTTGTTGCCTATTGACTTGTCTCATCTGTGTTTTTAATGTGATGATTCAATGCTGGCTGCGGAGCTATGAATTGCCTTTGGGCATAAATAAAATTTTCTGAGTCTGAATCATTTTTGATCGATGTTTGGGTCTTTTTAGCAGCAGAAGTGTGTTTGCATGTTTGTAGCACTACCTGTAGCATCTTGCTTTCTTATCACGAACCATATGCCCAGCACAAAATGCACCATAATGTCTTTATTTAGGAAATTCCAAATTGTAAACAGTCAAATTGTGAAAAGGTCAGAGGGCAACTATTATACAGAAACTATTCAGACAGCGAGAGGGAAGGTATCAACTGAGAGGAGTGGACAATTTAAAGTAAACACCATCTGAACTAAGAGGAAAAGTCTCTGTGTCTCTGTGTGTGAGGTCTTCCTGTGGGACAGTCTGGGGGAGCAGCACAAACAATGCAAAGTATTCATAAATTGAAGAAAATGCATAAAAAACTCATATTTTCACAGTATAGAAGAGAGCTGCTATGAGGCACTTTATACTGTATTTATTCATTATTGTTATCATCAGTGCTGTAACCGCGTACATGTACATCTGAATCTTTGTACTTTTTTAATATTATGAGATTTGTGTGACTTTTTAATACATGTACAGGAATCATACTAGAAATGTATTTTACATGCATAACACGGAGGTGAGAATAAATAACTATTACTTCATCCCACTCCCTTTCGAGCAAAGAGACTTTAGTCTAAAGACATTCTGTATATGTGATACATTCAAAGTCTATTGAAAAAAGTAGAGAAAGCTTCAGTAGATATTATGGAATGGACAGTCCTAAAAGATGAACATGAACAATTATACATGTCATCCAATTCCATGTGAATGACAACCTGTCTGGAGCAGTAGTGACCCATCTCCATATCATCTTTGGTTAGATTATAATTGGTTTCCCGTCTCATTTAGCCCCTCGAACTAATAGTAATTCCTGCATGTTTGAGTAATCTTTATATAAGAAACCAAATATAAACTAATGACCCGTGGATGTCAACTGTATAGCAGATAAAAGCATAAAATGTTTTCTCCAGAATTTAGAAATGTACTGTCATTGAAGTTTAGTTGAAATGTTTCCAGCAGTGGAGTCCAAAAAAGTCTACCTCCCCCTTGTGTATAGAGGTACAAAGAGTGGATACCATATGCAAATAACTCTTTAGTTTCAACATGATACTGGTCCCAAGGCGTCTACATTAAACCCTATAAATGAAACTTCCATTGACATGACTCTCCTACCGCCACTGCCACCATTCGGAGCTCTACAGGTGATTTTTTTCTCCTAATGGGATTGGAAAAAATATTGTTGTACTTCAAGTTGATTCCTTAATGCTGGCATAGCTAACTTTTTTTCTTGCAAATAAGTACATTTTTCCCCATGAAGTATATTGTGACAAAACTAGACTGCTGTGCACTAAAGATTAGGATGGGCTGCTGTTACATCTCAGGATTATTGGTGCCACAACTGTACACAGGCCCAAAAAAATATTCACGAGATTAATCTGGTATCTCTGCCTCAATATAAGGAAAAAAGTGTGTTCCATTTAAATGAAATAGATCCACAAGTTTTATGTTCTCAAGTTAGTCATTTTTAATTAGATTAAGGTTAAAATATTATTGTTATTTTTCTCAAACTCCTCTACCATTACAAGAGCGTCTTTGATTTATTATTTGCTAAATATCGTCAGGAAATTTTTGCAACACAATTTTATTGAAAGCTGTCAATGTCTAGTAGAACTTAAAGCAAAATGTTTTAAAACCTTGTTCTTATTTTATTCACAATTTTATAATAATATGTTTGTCCTATTAACTAAAAATTCATTTCTGTCAACTTGATTTTGAATTTTTTTTTTGTTTGTCCAATTGAAAGAATTGAATTTTTGTTTGCTATGAAACCTACGTAGATGGCTAAGAGATTACACAGATATAAACAAACAAAAAAATTACTTATTTGTTCAATATGTGATAATGGGGAGATAAATGTTGTAATTTGCTGTTGTGTGAAAAAAAAAAAAAATCTAACATGGCTGTACTCTTTATTTTGCCAGAGTAACTTCTCTCGATCCATGAACGTTCAAACCAGCGTTAGTAACTCAACTTCAGCTGTTGCCTTTGACGTGGCCGATGCGGTGCTGAAGAATGTGATTACTGTTGGTCTCTGTATCTCCATCATCTGCATCAACTCTGTCCTGGTGCACATCTTTGTCCAGCATGAGGTTGCATTTTCAAATGTTTGCCCATGTACACGGTGTAGTATGAACTGCATAGTTTGGTAGCCATACATGTTAAAAAGAACTCCATTATTATCCAGTAAATCCATGTTTTGTGAAGCAATGTGTTCAAACTATAGTCCACACTTTAAACACGTCCAGGAGTGTTCACTGCTACTACACTACTACACTACTACTACTACTACTACAAGAATCCAGTTTAGAATATGTTAGCAGATCCGGTTGAAAATACCTAATAAGCAAGTTTTTACTGCCTAAATAATTTCAGCCAGTGAGGCTTAATAACTGTCATTTCAAATAACAATTTCTATTTGATTGTGGCTACATAGTTTAGTATTAAATTTGAGGACAAAACCAGAATTTAAGCAGGACTAAAATGTAAACATTTTTTTTTTTCAGACATTTTATCTATGGCCCAATTCCATCTTATTCTAATATGGTTTTCCACAGAAATAAATACAGAATAAATTACAAAAATATACTAACTAGTCAAATTGCTTTTTGAAGAAACGTCAAAACTTTTACACTCCATACTATTACTTAAAGGGATTTGAAATTTGATGCATTGGACTCGGGACTTGGATTGTAGGCCACTGACTTGGGACTCGACTTGGACTTGCCTGTTTTTGACTTGGTATTGTCTCTGGGTATGAATATTTGGGTCTCTTGCACCTTGCCATCAGATTTGATCACATATTCTTTAAAAGTGTGTGTCTTATTTTGTCAGTCTACATAAGAGCGTCTGTGCCTGATTTCAGACCATGAGTCAGGAACATGTTTTAGTTTGAACTTTAACCCCGCCCACTTAGTCCTTTCTGCCGCTGTGATATTGCACCATGACAACTGTCTGGGATAGAGTCATGCCTTGTAAAATTAAAAGATTATATTTTACTTTTTTTTATTTAGCATTTTAATTTGTTTTCATATTTAGCTTTTATCATACAATTCATGTTGTAAAGAACATTTATCTTGACAATAATAAAATGAAAATCACATATATGCCATTTAATGCGAAAACAAATATCAGATGTAATCATAGACTGTATAAAGAAGTGGATTAAGTGACGTCACCCATTCAGCTCCAGTCAAATGAAGCTCATCGAGACGAGCAGTTATAGGGGCCAATTTGGAGCTGAGTTCCATATTTGGAACTTCGACCGCGAGTATCATTACAGCCAAAGAGCCAGTCTGGACTGAGGCTGTTAAAGGTAACGCCCCTTCCCGGCCGCACCGCTGGTTTAGCCGGGCTTAGCAACACTGTCAATCAAACCTGTTGCTAATTCTAGAAGGCACCCGATTTGTGTGTTATTAATGTTTATATCTTGAGTTTCGGACACAATAGCGAAATAAAAATACCAGGATCTTGTAGAGCGGGTCAAAATGAACATTTTAAGACCAAAATGACGAGGCTCACTGCAGCAGTTACAGAGAGAGGCGACAATTTTTCAATGTAAAGTGAATTCGAGCCAGAGTAGATGGAGTCGGAAGTGGGCCCACGAGCATTTCCTATTTGCAACACGCCGGCTAACGCGTTAGCTATGTCCATTTATACATACAGTCTATGGATGTATTCAGCACTTTTTCATATCTTGATTACTTTTTCTTGAGTATTCTTTTCATGTTTTTCTTTTCAGACCTTCTCCTTGAACCCTCGCTACATTCTCTACATCCACCTGGTTATCAACGACATCATCGTCTTGACCATGCTGACCCTCCTGTACATGCTGAGCTACACCGTCTTCACTCTGAATGTGTCTTTGTGCATGGTGCTGATCATCTTAGCCGTTTGCACCAACATAAACAATCCTATGACTCTCGCTCTCATGGCCATTGAATGCTATGTGGCTGTCTGCTTCCCTCTACACCACTCCCGGGTGTGTACAGTGAAGAAAACATACATCGTCATTGCATTCATATGGTTGTCGAGTCTCCTAACCAACCTACCAGATGTCTTCGTGAGCTTAGTCATTGAATCCTCAGAGTTTTTCCATCTGCGAGTGTTTTGTCTACGAAATACAGTTTTCAGACACCCAGCTCTTGCACAAAAGAGAGATATTTCCTATGCTGTATTGTTAGTGATTGTCTGCCTGACTCTTTTGTACATATATTGTAAGATACTCCTTGCAGCGCAGTCGGCAAGCACGGATGTGAAGAAGGCCCGGAACACAATCCTCCTGCATAGCTTTCAGCTAATGCTTTCCCTGCTCACTTATCTCAATAATGTTGTAGAGGCTGGCCTAAGATACTTGTTTCCGAATAGTATTGTGATTATTAGATTCTTTATAACCATCTTAATCACCATCATGCCTCGTCTGGTCAGCCCACTGATCTATGGTCTCAGAGATAAAGTGTTCAGGAAATACCTAAAGTACTATTTTTTGTGTATGAAAAACAATCAAATAGATATTTGAAATATTGGGTTCTGCTAGAAAATCTTGAAACCTCCAGCAATTATTAATATTCTTTGGAACTGTAAACAAATAAAACTACTGATTCAGTAGAAGGCTGAAGAGCTCAAACAAGTTGGCGTCATTTGAACTTAATCTGCCATCTGCTAATAAAGGCTTTTAAACCATTTTAATTTTTGAGTACCTCAGTTTTTTCAACTTTTTCAACTGTAAAAGACAGGTAAAACTGATGTCTAGATGAGATCATTTTCATTGTTTCTGTAATAAGAAATTAGACAGGTTTGTTTATATTCATGCCTTTACTTTAGATAAAATCATCAGGATACAGTTTAATTTTGTTTGATGTAATTCATCATATTCAAACCATTTCTCACTTGAGAACTCAAAATGCTAATTTCCAACGAGTATTAAAGTAACATTTTTACCTCACTGAACATCTTTGTAAGTCCCTGTGATGGTTAAATATGTATTTTCAGGGTGTTGGAAACATCCGTCATCTCCACCGGCCATCTCTGTGGAGGAAACCAGCCTTGCAATATGGCAGACACGACCCGAAGATAATGATTATATTGCCTTACCTCAATATAAAAGAAAAGGTTCAGATCACTACAAAGTACGAGAACCCAGGTGTTCTTCAAAGATACAAGCTGGGCAAATACACTGACAATGAATTTGTCTGCTATGTAGTTAAAATCTATGACACCCATTAATGTTATATTTTGGAAGTTTTAAATCACAATATGGATCTGAAACAACTAAAAGAAAGACCTTCGCTGACTTCTGGGTTGGAAAATTGCAGGCCCCAATGGGAGCCAACATTATCATGGTTAAAAGCTCTAAAACGTCCATTTTGTATAATAGGTCTCCAGCCTGACTCATATCTGAGCTACTTTCCAACACTTCACATATAGCAGTGGTGATCCAAGTGCTTGAAGAGGTTAATAAGAAAAAGAGGAATAAAAATATATTATATATCTTGATATGGAAGGTTTTGTTTTTTTTTTCATTTCAAAAACTACTTATTAGAATTATTTGAACTTATAGCTTTGATAATGTCATAACAAGCATTTAAATATTCTCTGTTATGGTTTACACATCATAATGGTAGCAGTGTTTGTATAAAAAAATGCTAGGACAAAATGACGTATCATGTGTTCATTGCTGATCCCAGGACATTTGCATTACATTCTATTTATTCACTCGTACACCTACAGTTTCACATGAGTTCAGATGTCATACTGTCAGGGCCACCAGGTAATTCTTCGTAGTTTTGTTCTGGTTTTCTGTATAGTGCTGTTTTTTACGAGTTCAGTGTAATTTACAACAGGTTAATTCCACAGTGCCAGGTCGGGGGGGACGGTTTGCTGGTCATTTGAAGTGATGAAGTTTAAGAACAGGGTAATTTTTTTTAAAGTTAGGAAACAGGTTAAGGTGAAGATTGGTGAAATGGTTAAGGTTGTGGTTTGGTTAACTTTAGGAACACAATTATGTCAAGGTGAGGAAAATGGTTAAGGCTGGGGTTAGGAAAATGTTTTTGGTATGTTAAAATGGATAGAAAAAAAGAACAGATCCGCACTGCAGTCGGAACTTTTTATCAGATGTGCATGTCTCTACCTACCAGTAAGTTAAAATGGGCAACATGAGTAAGATTTGCTAACCAGAAGTAACTTTAAAAAAAAAAGTCACCTACTGGTCTTATTTCAACTTAGACCATAAAATGCAAATAAAATATAAAATAAAACTGTCAAAACTATAACTTTGAAGTCGTAGCAACTAGAGTTACATGATCACTTTCATTCCTCCAGACCGACCATCTTGCATTAACCTTTGCAATATCTGACACATCGTTCTAACTACTTATTTCTTCGTAGTTGCTTCCTAGTTGACCCATGAATGTTTCAAGCTCTGTCAGTAATGTGACTTCAGAAGCAGCCCAGGATGATTTGAGCTCAATAATTCTGAAGAATGTCCTTACTGTTGGTCCGTGCGTCGCCATCAACTACATCAATGCTGTACTGGTGCACACTTTTGTACGACATGAGGTCAGATGATCACTTTTCATGTAAACTTGCAGTTTTCAAAGTATATGTATGATATTGTTGATGAACAAAGGCAGTTTGTATGTGTTTTCTATACCAATGCTTGCATCACCACAGTAAATACACAGAGACAACTATTTAAACCATGCTTTTTGAAAGAAAACTGATTGGTGTTCTTATTACAAAACGTGGCTATGTTAG
>KN485989.1:12243-59305 GCA_000787095.1 Periophthalmodon schlosseri
CACAAACACACACACACACACACACACACACACACACACATCACACATATACACAAACACACAAACACAAACACACACACACACACACATCGCAATAACACCAGTTTATGAATGATTTTGCAAAATTAGCCTGGAACTAGTCCTGGTTCTGTCCCTGTTAAGCTCCCATTTTGAGTTTCACTAGTAAATGAAAGCATGTACTCTGTTCTATTATAACTGAAATCCAGCCTTTTTTCCCTAAAATGCCTGATTAAAATGAGACCCAATTCAAACTGAGTCTGTTTGTGAACTTTTTGCAGTACAGATAAGTGGCTGGGCTCTTTGTGAAGCTGAGACTCTGTAGTTTTGGCCTCTCTCTGATCTACTCTCATTATAAGAGTGTGATCTCATTATAAGTGGGAACAAGCTCTGCACAGAGGACCATCAGAATTCAAATCCCGCGTAGATTATTTTTGGTCTGGAGGGATCGTCCGATAGACAGTAGAATGATTAGTCTAGGGAGAATTCCTATAAAAGTCATATTAAATGTTTTGTTTTTGTTTTTTTTTAATTTTAGGTCATTTTTAAAAATTATTTGTGGGTTTGGAAGACAAGAAAAATCCGGGCTGTCTGACGTTAAATCAAAAAGTATATTAAAATATTACAAGCACATCGAGATGTATTTCTTAACAGTCATATCCCATATCGCAAGCTCATCCAAAATCCTGCTGCCCTACCCAGGACGCTGATGAAGAAGGACTGGTCGATGAGTTTATTGCCTTCGGGATCCACCAGGTTAAACTTGAACGACAGACTTCCTCCTTTCTCTGACTTCTCATGGCTGTACTGCACCAGGCCTGAGAGCACAAGAGACATATTAGCCACTGAGGGAAGAATAATAATAATACCTGCTCAGATTTATATAGCACTTTACACGCTCCTACATTACATTACTGCACTATTCAATCAGCACTCAGTCACACTCGCTCTGGGCCAGACTGACAGAAACTTGGCTGCCATTCTACACCAGACCTCTCCAATGAAAACCTCTCTCATAGATAAGAAAATTCTACTAAAAGTCATCCAAGGTGAACGATTTAGAAAAGGAATAGGTAATACTAGCGCTAACTTATGTCGGGTATATGCTAACGAGTCCCGCACCTTACAAAGTGATTAAAACAGCAGCAGTCTGGAATGGTTTAGAAGTAATTAGACAAGTAATTCTGTGTTATTGCACGAACAAACGTGAAACCAATCAGAATGAGCCTCACACAAGTCTCTCATCTGGGTTGCCAGTTTCAATGCTCAAATCCAGTTGGTTTAAACCGAAAAGGATTCTCTCTGATCTGCTGGTACAGCCTCTGCAGCTCAGTGAGTGAATTCTGGAGGTGAGGTCGCATGAGGCCTGTCCATATACTGAGAAAAAACTTGTTTGTGTCCTTTGTCTGCAGGTTAAGGCTCTGGAAACCCAGGTTCTCTTGTGATTGCTCTTACATTTTTTCTTCAACTATAAGAGAGCTGGCTACATACAGTTGGTTTAAGTTAGGTTTAGAAAATAATTAAATTAAAATATTTTGGAGAAATTTGGTCGCAATCAGAAAATCACGATAATTATTTATTTTACATAATTGGATGTAATCTATAAAACATTCTAATCCTGTAGTTAAAACCTCAACAAGCAATGCATGGGATTCTTATTATCAGTTTAGAAGTTCATATGTTGTATTTCTTTTCTCAAATGTTTATGGGCTGGATGTCTTTAAATTTTGTACTGTGAACGATTTGAAAGAACACACAATGTACATGTTTTAAATGGGTTTTTTTCCAAGTATGGAAACTATGTACTGTTTCCTTTCCTTTTAAAATGTTCAAATAACTGTCTAACTCTATCTTCCTAAAGAATACACTTTGAATCATAGCCATTGGTCAGTACTGTTCACCTTTGTTGACTTGTTCCTGGGTGAATCCGTTAAGCGGCCCCTTCACAGAGAGCCTTTCCTGTTTGCCGCCCTGGCTCAGCAGCAGCCTCCCACTGGCCGGTTCTTTGGTCAGCACGTACCGCAGCTTCACGTTGTCTGAATCGATGTCTGTGCCCTTCAAGTTCTGCTCCGTGATTTTAGAAGAAGTGCCTACAAACACAAAGGAAGGAAGCTCAAACTGCAAGAACGCTGCAAAAAAGATTGTTGGAAGCCAGGGTTTCCCAGGAGAACTCTCATTAAGGGTCAGAGTTGGCCATGTTGCAAGGCTGGTTTTCCGCACAGAGACAATAGAGAGAGACAACGGACGCTTTAAACACCCCGAAAATACAGAACGATTACAGGCACTTACGAAGACGTTTCGGTGAAAATGTTACTTAGTTCTACTTTATATACTTGATATTCTATCTTTACATGTATAGACGCTTCCAAGGTGTAAACCCTTCCATACATTAGCTCCAGTGCATTTTCAATGAGGGTTTAGTGTTAGTCTCCAAACATCACAAACTATGAAAAACCAGGACTGTTTGGCGACTGACAACCACTCGACCACACTCAAGTAACACCAGAGCCTTGCTAGAAAACATCAACACATGTAGCACTGTTTTATGTAGATTATTGAAGTTAGCGGTGAGCACCAAAATGAGCATACATGCTAACAACAACTTAACAAACATTTCTTACATCTAGCGTTAGGCTGGGCCATAATGCACCAAAAATATAGCACACCACAACATTAAAATATTATAAGTAATATAAGTTTTATTTTATCAAGCTCCACAAATCCTTCAAACATTAGTGAACTGGAGCTGGAAGTTAGATATTGAGTGTTATTATTTGTTGCCAAATGTAACAAATAAATGAGCAACAACCAGTTGTCTGCGCTGTCTATAAACGCCAAAATTTATGTTTTTATTTTGCTAGCGTATTAAAATGAATGAGATAGAGGGTTATTATCAGTACCAGGATGCGTCCGCTGCAACTCCAAACACATCACTCCTGGAAGGGTCTATACAAGATGTGTCAAATATACTCAAAAATTCTTTTTACTTTTTTTATTGCTTTGTCCTGAGTACAGGAGCCTCAGAGGGTCAAAACATTTCAAGTGTGGAGCAGGCATTTGTATTTATTAACATTTTGCTGTGTAAAGTATATTTTGTGTTTTGTTTGGGCCTCAGATTGATGTTGACAGTGCAAAAACAGCAAACAACAGCAGCTGCTCAGTCCCACATGGACCAGAATAATTCACTTAGGCTCTCGAGCCATTTTCCCATTCATAAAGTAAGATGTAATAAGCCGCCCAAGTCTTGTTTAATGTACTTTTATAATTAAAAAGTTTGATCGTTTCAGTGCAGAGGTGATGTATATGCCTCTAAACACACCCTCATTAACTTAATACAATCCAAATATTACAAGCACAAGAAAAATGCATTATATACTGACCAGCTACAGAGGGTCCAGTGTGGGTAGCAGTGGCTTAGGTGGTAAAGTGGGTGTCTATAATCAGTGGGTTGGTGGTTGAATCCTAACTCCAATCAGTGCAGCCTGTTGTGTCCTTGAGCAAGACACTTCAGCCACCTTGCATTAATATGGTTGTGGTGTATGAGTAATTGGTGGTGGTTGGGTTGGAGGCTAGTACATGCTAATGGTATATAAGTAATTCAAGAGTCTAGCTGCAGCAGCTGAATGGAGAAGAGGTTTGGCATCATTTGCTACAGAGTCGAGCTCCAGTATGTCACATCCAGCGCCAAAGACATTTTTCATTCACAATAGCTCAAGTTGGTTAAACCCCCCGAAAATGGAGCTAGAGCAGCTCCACTCTCCCCATCAGATGTGGCTAGACCCTTCTCAAGTATTGGGCAAAAGGTTGGTACCAAATAAGGGTTTCCAACAAGACTTTGACATCAAATGCATTTGGTTGATTGATAAAACCATCATGTCATTTTTATTTTTGTTAGGAAACACAATCCTTCTTTGAACAGGAATGGGGGCCTCAGACATCATCTATCCCCCATCTATAACTCCATCCTCAGACCCAAAGCAAAACAAAGAGAATAAAGAGAACAATAGGGCTAGCCAGAATGCTAATAGGTGTGAAACCACTCATTAGGGGCTTGAATGACTATGCTAACTAGGACTCAGGCACAGTGCACAATAGACCTAGCCTACAAACAGAAACTGTAAACAATAGTTGTTTTGAGTGTCAGTGTAGTTAGCTCCCTTATAGACGTAGCTACAAACAGAAACTGTAAACAATAGTTGTTTTGAGTGTCAGTGTAGTTAGCTCCCTTCAGATAGATATAAGGCAGTGTCCACCAGTGATCTGAGCAGAACTGAAGAAGCGGCTTGGACGAGCAGTGAAACATATTTACTCCTACAACGATTTGTCCAGTTGACAGATTTTATTTTTCTTTTGCTATAAAACCATCATGATTATTTAGATTTAATTATAAATGGTCCCTTCCAGTTAGACACCCCACAGGGCAGTGGGTAAGCATGAACTATTTTGAAAATGTTATATTGTGCATTAAAGAGGTTTTGTCACACGGAGGAGTGAAGAGCAAACACAATTGATTTAGTATTGAAGTTGGTTAGTTATAGACAATTTTTCAACTCTTTTCAAATGGCTCTTGACTGGTGTGTAACTATGATTTACATTTTCCCACAACACAAAGTCATAATATAGCCATATGCACTTACTAGTACACTCCCCTGCCCTCCTCCTCACCTGCCACACCCCTCACCTGCCCCTCCCTCTCACCTGCCCCTCCCCCTCACCTGCGGGCAGCTGCAGCCCCCTGTTGACGGTCATCCTGGGCCCCTCACTGCGCAGGACCTCCATGGTGAAGTGCAGCCTCCCTGTGTGTGTGTGGACCCCATCTGTGAGAGTGAAGCCCAGCTCGTCGGCGCCCCCGCTGGTCGAGTCGGGCGTGTACACCAGCAGCTGATCCAACACGTCCTGATACGTGAAGGTGGAGCCCTGAGACAGAATTTTACCACTCTCCAGAGGCTGGGAATAGAACTGACGTCTGCGCAGTTTACCTGTAGCAAATGAGAGTGTAACTTTATTATAAAGTGCTTAAATAAAGTAGCAGGGTTAGAAAACACATTTTTAGGAGATATTCTCACAAGATAGAAAGATACAAATAGTTTTGCATGAATTGTCAGTTGATAATATTAGAGGTATATTATTTTGAAATCACATCAAGTTAATGTCCTCTACACACACATAGAAAGTACAAATAAGAAGTTAATTAGCTGCAACAAGTTCAAGTATAATTTTGGGGTACAACAACCTTGAAGCTTAAAATATACATAGCAAATTTAATCTGAGCTAAATAGAAAAAAACTAGCTATGTTGTAATTAAATGAGTAATCTAACCTGTACTTTAAGCTTTTTGTATTTTCTTTCACAATCAGCTCATCTAAATGATAGTTGTATTGTTTGATTGGCAGTATTTTTGGCTGTATATGTACCGTAGGAGGGTTTGCGTATGATGGTGAAGATGATCTCATTCTCTGGCGTGTCTCGGTCCAGCACGTTCAGAGAGGAGTTTGTGATGACCACTCCTGAGTTCTCCTCCACGTGGATACTGCTGACGGACACCACCGGCTCAATGGCTGCTTTACTCTGGAAAGCAGCACAAATGCATTAGTGCAACATACTCATAATGCTCCTATGGTGTTCTAGTAGTGCTCTATTATCAGAGCTTTACATTCATACTTTTTACTTAAAGTAATGTGCAGGGATGGAAAACACATTTATCTGAGCCAAAATGCCATCAGAGGGAGCAAGACATTAATCAGGTTAAAATGAGTTAGCCGCATAGAGAGGGAAATGAAAGAATAAGAATGAGCCTCAAGATATTTACAGAATTTTGCTCAAAGGTGCACTACTGGTCTCCATGGAGATGCTATGCTTTGCCTGGAATATGCCACAGTATGGCATTAAACTTAAGAAATATGAAGGAGATGCCACCAGGCCAAGTTACAGGTCAGATCTGTGGAAAGGTGACCTGGCTCACAGTAAAAATGAATGTTTAACGCACAAGTTTAATGCCATACTGTGGAGCGTTTCAGGCAAAGAAATAACATCTCCATGGGGACAAGCAGGTGGCGGACTGTCCACTAGAAGTTACATATTGCGCCTTTAATACTGAAAACCCAGTCTTCAAAGCCCCATTCATTTTACCTGACATCAGACAACTGTGTGCGACTCTTTGAATATTGTTATCAGAAAAAGCAGCTCCAACATGTGTCTTTACTTAAGCCACAGAGTAAACAACATCGTTTAAACACTCTTTATCTGAGGACAGAGGAATAATAACAGACCTGTGAACTGCACAAGCAGGAGGCCCCCTGTTTATGTTTTTATGAAGAATAATATTTGACAATAGTTTGGAGATGTTAACACAAGTGACATTTACATTTTTAAAAGATGAGAAGAGCTGGCTGACAAGCTTATCTGAAGACATCTGAAATGTGACAAGATTCTAATTATGATGAATTAAACAAAGACTTCTCTTGTAAACTTTAAAACTACAAAGTGTAGCATTTCACTTACAGTGGTTTTTAAGATTTAGTCCAAGAATTGTTTCTACTGTTAGTCACGTTTTAGTCCCCACAAAAAATACATACATAAATAAAATAAACCAAATATAAATTGTTTATTTTTACGTAAATATTTTTGTTACTTGGGCATTGGATGTATAGAACAGCTAACAAAAAAATGTACGTTTGAGTTGTAAGATCTGTAAACCCAAAGCAAGGAGCCTTTCCTGCTTTCTGTATATATTTACTGTAGATTTAGATCAAATCATGAATAAATCAACTTTACACTTAATTTCCATGATCCTATGGAAGAAGAAAGTTAAAAACATACTTCAGAACATTCTCCATGGAGTCTCATGCTATATATTGTGGAATATTATAGCCAAGGGAACAACATTGCTATGGAAACATGAAGGAGAAGGCTCTCCTTCAGGTCAGGTAAGAGTCAGGTTTGTGGAGATGCAAGCCTACTCACAATAAGGATGCATGTTTTTCTACTTTTTGTCAGTGCAATAAAACATCTAACATGAAAAGACATGCTTTTATTTTAGTCTATTTTTGGCTAAGAAGTTACACAGTGGGGCTTTAATGTTTAATTCATATCTGGGGTTACGTTTATAAAACTACTGAATATTGAATGCCTTTAGTTGTTTTTGATTTATTTTAGTGCAAACACACCCAGCTCAGGGAAAAGCCCAGCTCAGAGAAGTGCCGTTGTAAACTGACCTGTATGTCTATTTCCACATTGAAAGCCTCTGTCTGGCTGTGCCCATTGCTGATGTAGAAACTGAAGACGTCTTTTTGCTCTTGAGGTTTGTGCTTTTTGTCCTGGACGTAGAAGATGCGTTCATGAACCAGGTCATCCACAGAAAAGGGAGCATCTGGGGTGATGACTCGGGAACCTCCGACCGAACCTCCTGAGAAACAAAGCAAGATCAGGTTTAAATCACAAGAGACAATAGTGACATTTTTGATGAATTTCCTTGATAACACTTTTCAGATGATATTTTAATGATGCATCAGGAATGTTCTAAAATGTGCCTGTAAATTTGTAGGTTGAGGTGAATGGACCTTAAAATCCAAGGGCCCATACCTGATTTCAAACCATGAGTCAGGAACATGTTTTAGTTTGAACCTTTGGCCCTGCCCAGTCTGTTGCTCTTGAAAATGCACCATGACAGAGAATCAAGTGTCTGACATACTTTCAGGCAGCTGGTTTCCCATTATTCTGAGTAACAATGCGCCTGATTGGATTAAAAATGTGCCCCTATCAGCAACTTCTGTATTAGTTATTACCTGAGGAAATACTTTTTTTCTTATTTAGCAGCTTTCACTATACAACGCATGATGTAAAGAGCCTTTATCTTGACATTAAATACATTAAAATCAGGTAAGGCCTTTTAACCAGTGCAGAAGTATCACTTTATACCCTTGTTAGGGAGATTACGCTACACATTTTTGTCTCTTTTGGAGATAATTAAGTTTTAATCATAGACAATATACTCCATATCATAATTTTGCATAATTCTGAAACAATAATTCTGATTTTATACATTTCAATATATTTCCCACCTCGAGTTTAAATGTCCTATGCTAAACTGTCTCTTGTGAGATTTAAGCCACGTTATAATGCTGTTACCTCATCAAAAACCTACCTGGAGTTGTGTTTTTTCATGTTTTTTTCATTCACACATGTTGGAGTAATCCTTTATTATTAGTCTGTTTACATCTCCAAAGCTCAAAATGCTCTGTTTCACCTTGTGATGTCATGTAGTGGTAGTTTTCAAGTTAACAGCTCCTTTTACCTTTGGTTCAGTAAAGATTGGAAATTCCAGGGCTGAAATTATCCAAATGATTCTAGAGAAGGTATATGGAGTTTAAAAACACAGTGGAGCACTTCCTGTATTACCACATGACATCACAAGGTGGAACAGACAGAAGAACACTTCCTGTATACCACATGACATCACAAGGTGGAACAGACAGAAGAACTCAGCCTAAATATGCAGGGTTTGTGTGTTATGTGTGGATGAAACAAAACACAACTCCAAGTTTGTTTGTGATGAGGAAACAACATTATAACATAGATCAGTAAATAGCTTCATATTGGCCCTTTAAATAAGAACAAGACTTTTGTTTTACTTCAAACTTGGACTATATAATTACCTCCAAACCCACTTAATGTAATTATTGGTAATGACATAATTGAGCCTAACAGCGGATGAGAGTGATATTTTTAGTAAGTCGTATTTCTTTTTTCTATTTAAATGGGTCAGCAGTGGGTTTGTGCTATGTGCTGTCTTATATTGGTTGCATTCAAGTGATAAAATATTACAAAGGGCCCACTGAAACTGAAAATCGAAAAAGAAAGACTCATAAGAGGTCTAAAATCTGCTGCCTCAGATCCAAGACAAGTTGGTGTCTGATGATTAAGTTTAACGTCTGTGCTATTAATCAATTATACATGTGTGAATTTTTAAAGCCAACATTTTTGTTTGAAGAATAGTTTAAAATAGTTCAAATTAGTCTACATCCTGTCATCCAGGGCTGAATCATTTTGGAGAAATATCACATTTTTCTGCTTTTGTACTGTTTTTCTCTGATATATTTTTCAAAGTTTGAGTTTGAGTTTGATGTCTGTTCATGGTGCAGTTTTTAACCAGATGAGGGGCATTAACACAGAGGTCTAATGGATGATGTGGTATGGAAATGAATCAGTTTTTTATATCAATCGATCTTGATTTTAAATTAGATTTTACATTTTATTTTCAAGAACAAAATAAAAATGTCTTTCAATTTTCAAAAACAACATCAAACAAACAACAAATGTATTAATGCAAAGTCCAAACCCCAAACCACATGCTTCTACCAACAGAGGACTGGCCGTAGACCACTCCTTTAAAAGAGCCAAGCTGATCACTCACCATTAGACATGACTGGCACTTTATCTCAATTCAAATTCTATTGATTGACCAGCCCTATAGTGAAGTCCTACCAGGGGGAACTTGGAACACTTTCAGACTTAAATAGACGTAAAATAGAGTAAATTAATTTTAAAAAAGTACATTTTATACCTTTAAGAATGTTTTGGGGGAGTTTGGACATCAATCATTTTAGAACAATAAAATATCATAGTTATATAATATTTGGCAGTGGTATACTCAGAATTTAAGAAAAGCTAAGGAGGTCCTTGAGTCAAAAAAGGTTGGGAACCATTGGTCTACACGAAATCGTTAGCAGGTCTTGCACATGTTATACCAGGAAGAAACAGGGACAATAAGTTGTTTTCTAGGACCATTTGGTGTTGCCTAATTGTGATACTGTTTCTAAAACTTCAGTATGTAACCTCACGAAGCCACCTGCTTGTCTCCATGGAGAGATTATTGCTTTTCCTAGACTATTCCACAGTATGGCAATCAATTTAAATCTACATGGAGACAAGCATGTGCTGCCACCAAGCCAAATTGCAGGTCACATCTGTGGAGAGCCCACTCCCAGTGAATGCAGAGTTGTCTCCATGGAG
The DNA here is from genome assembly GCA_000787095.1 of Periophthalmodon schlosseri. NCBI lineage: Eukaryota > Metazoa > Chordata > Actinopteri > Gobiiformes > Gobiidae > Periophthalmodon > Periophthalmodon schlosseri. The sequence continues at coordinate 22,273 of KN485989.1, forward strand.
ACAAGTGGGTGGCGGACTCTCTTCCAGAAAAGTTACAAAGTGCGCCTTTAATATAGATTTTGCTACAGTTTTCTCTGTTGAAAGCCCACACAGCTCCGCAATGACATCTTTGTTTACCTCAGAGTTCAGTCCAAAATAATAGAATGCACCACAGCATACAGGAAATGAATGGGACTGAGTCGGAGATAGGACCAGAGCGCCACCATAAATCTACCTCCGCCCCAAAAAATAGTAAATATAAACTGCTTTATTAAGTTTTCTGCGTTCACATTTTTGATGTGTATTTGACACTTTTATCACTGGGCTAAAACGAATGGGAGCACCAGGAGAAGTTCTGTGACGGAGGATTTTTCAGGATCCGAGATAGACTCAAGTGAAATCCCATAATAACAGAGTTTGGGGAGCGGATATTGCCGGAAAGACCTTCAATAAAATGCAACCCCTGAAACTTGGTTGTCTAAAGTTCTATATTTTGGGAATCTTAACGGGACTATATTTTATTAAACTGACATTTTGGAGCTTTAAAGATGAGCTATGTAACTTTTCTGGTGCCCCTTCTATTGAATGTTCCACAGTACGACAATAAACTCTTTATGGAGACAAGAGGCGACATTCCAGGTGTCAACCAGTTGGATCACCCCACACCAGAAAAATTACATAGTGAAGCTTTATACAGCTACACTGTTTATGTACAAACGCTTACGAATGTTGGAAGCATAGACTGTATAAAGAAGTGGACTGAGGGAGTGTGATGTCACCCATAGCACTCGGTTCCAGCCAAATGAAGCCAATCAAAGCTAGCAGTTATAGCGGTGAATTTGGAGCTTAGTTCAAAATTTGGAATACCGACTGCGAGCGTCATAGCAACCAAAGAACTATTCAGGAGCGAGGTTGTTGAAGGTAAACGCCCCTTCTCGCCCGCACCGCTGGTTTGGCAGGGAGCATACAGTCTATGGTTTACTATTTGAAGATCCTCCATGATTTGCAAGTCCATACACCATCACCAGATAGCATTACTGGACGATAGCTTTTTTGGTTGGTCACACACATGGTCAATGGTCACGTTTTATACAGCGCTTTTCCACCTTCAAGGCTCTCAAAGCACTTTACATCAAGGAACCACTCACCCATTCACACACACATTCATACACTAGTGTACGCAGACACTGGGGGCGAGGTGGGTTATGCCGAGAGCGGGATTCGAACCGCCAACCTTCAGTGGACAAACACTCACCAACTGAGATACTGTTGCTCCATCAAAAAAAAAACTTTATAGAGTCCTGACACGTTTAAGGCTAATCCTAACACATCCAAAACACATATGTACATGATTATGAATTATATTACAGGTCAGAAGCAGTGGGCCAGATCTCGGCCGGGATCTTGGTCAGGGGTACCTAGCTTGAGGATTAGCTTAGCCTACTGTGCCTGTTTTTGATTGATGGATGACACAAGAGAAACCCCACCCAGACACAGGGAAAACACTCATACTGTATTTTTCAACTTAATTTCACCTCTAAATTTAAACTGCGACGTCAAAATTCTGCTGCCATTTTGAGAATCCGACAAGGGCACTCCACCAAACGATAATTGTACAATCCAAACCTCGAAATGAGTCGTCAAATAGCCAATCAGACAAACAAATTAACTAAAATCGCTTGTGTTGAGTCCATTACGAAGTCCTTATTGTCACATCTCTGCAACTATCTCACTCCCATAAACATAATGGAATACGAATGACACGAGTAACCCTTTTGATCGCCCGCTCATGCACTGCGCTCCCTCTCCTCCTCCCAGTCGCATTGTGCATTCCTGTCCTATTGTGGCGATTCAGATTAAAATGCCCCCAAACGCCCATGTCTCCATTAGAAATTCAGCGTACAGTAGATGGATGCAGCTCCTCTCGATGAAGATGCTCTGACAGATTTACATATAAATTCGATCATACACGCTGCGCTGGTTGTTTTAATGCAACTCTGGGCCAGGTGGAAGCAGCCGCGGGAAACCAGTTAATCCGATTCATAACGTATGCAATATTTACATAGGAGAATTCAAGATATGAGTTGGGAGTATTTTGCTTCTATGGGGTATTAACTGTGAACACAGCATATTTAGATCACCATAATATGTTTTAGAAGTGTCACTTTCGTTTTTGACACTCCCAGTCCACCATCCCATTGCTCTCTACGCTAAGTCAGTCCCCCTTCAGATCCATCACAGCACAATACAACAGCATGCGTCCCGTTATTTAAACTACTGCACATCGCATCAGGTTTGTGAAGTTGTAGTGAATTGTTTTGCATCATGCTTTTCTATATTTGATGTGACGTAGGCTTGTGGGCTGAGCACTGCACAGAATCTTACAGCTAACCGTAAGGAGGGTTCGAACAGTGCCTGGGAGAGATCGTTAAATTACTGAAACATGCATTAAATGACATTAAAACCTCTACAGGCATGTTTTTGATAAGGGAACGTTATAACATGGTAGAAAGCTCCAAAAAGTTGATTTTGCAGAAGATCCCCTCTTTATAGTGCATATAGATTTTTATGTTTTGGTAATTATGACTTGGTTTGGTGGGATAGTGCCTGTGGTAAATATTTATCATAGTTTTCCATCAGTTCAGTGACAGTTTGTGGAAAAAAGTTGAGAAGAAAAGGAGCATCCAAAATGCAAGGACAATATATGCGCATTTTTTAAAAAGGGGAGGAAGTAAAATTTAAAACTTTTCCAAAGTTAAGTTGTTTTTTTGTAAAAGATTTTACAATAAATGCACTATAAGCTACCATGTTACAATGTTGCTTATTTATCCAAAATATACCTTGTTGAGTTTTGCTTGATTTGTGCATGTTTGAGTAATTAAACAGCCTGTACATGATAAATGCCTTTTTGTATAATGCAGTGTATTGAAGATGTATTCATCCAATCAAGCACATTGTTCACTAAAATGGTGCCTGGTGCATTATCAAGAGAGAAACACAAAGAGGACAGAGACTGATGAAAACCATATGGAAACAATTGCATGAGACAAATCCTGTATGATTTTGCATATGCGGATCAGCAAATAAGTTCTATACAAACTACAAAAACATTTTCAAGCCTCCCAGAGAAAGGGAGCATTGTTGATTTGTTGGTTTAAATTAGACTAGCTTGGATTAGATAATACTTTATGTCAAGATCATAGATACGAAATTTGTTTTGCAATAAAACTGCAAGTCCATCACATAGACACATTACATCACACAGACACAATACATTGTAAAGTTTTGTAATGAAAATTGGATGGATGGAAATGAGCATCTCTGCTGTAAACTGGCATATTTACAGCGTAACTGTTACAGGTACTCATCAATATGCACTGTCCCCATCAAATAAATAAATAAATACATCAATAAATAAAACTGATTTTTCTTGACTTCTCCATTTAAATGAATGGCTTCTGCTTTTCTGCAATATCACAGTGGCAGAAAAGAAAGTGGGCAGGATTAACAGTTCAAACTCAAACGTGTTCCTGGCTCATGGCTAATTAGTAATTAGCAACATATCTGGTCTGTTTCCTTTTTGAGAGCCAAAAATGCCCACCCCTACTTTCTGGTGTCATGTGGTAGTAATCAAGAGGTGTCCATCTACCATCACCAAACTGAGGAAGCAAAACAACTACACCATTAGCATCTCATAATTATAGCCTAATCCAAACTGCTTATTTTGTTTTGATCTATTTCTACAATACAGTCCCAAATAAAGAGATCCCTAAGTAAAATCCTGAATAATGCATTGAGTAGGACTTCCAAAGCATGCGTTGGAGTGGGATTAAGTCTGTCGGAATGTGTCCCTGCACTGGCTCTACAGTCTGAGATGAATCTAAAGCAGAGTGCTGTGGATCTATGAAGGACACTGGCAGCTCAGGGACACAACACTGCTCCGTGTGACACACTCTGACACTAAATCTGCTAATGGAAGTGTGTTCATCTTTCATTTAGGGCTGGGGGATAGGACATTACTATTGTTTTTCCTCATAGGTGGGCAGGTAGAGTGTTTGTCCACTGATTCGAAGGTTGGCGGTTCAAATCCCGCATTTCAACATCAAAACAATCATTCATTGGTAGAGGAACAGATCCACTGACCCACCCCCAAAAAGTGACCATGACCATTAACTTAAAATATTCAAATTCTGCAAAAATGTTGAATCTTATAAGTAATGGATAATAACTGTCCATATTAATCTTATGGCTTAAAGACTTTCCAACTGACAGCAATTAGTCTTTGGGGTTGAATTATGGCACCACTTTCTGAAACTATATTAAAAATAATTTCACTTTTGTTGAACCTTTTTGCCAGTTTTTATTTCAAGTGGATAAGCCCAGTAATTAGAGATATTAAACAGGACAAAAAAGCTGCAATCTGTAAGAAAAAACACCAAATTCCACCATCAAATTGGGACCTGCCCTCATCCTCAATTTTAAATGATAGAGATGTGGCATCACAATGTTGTAATGCCACATGAACCAACCTACTGAACAATCAAAATCACAATGTTTTACTCTCTCGTACTAATAACAAATAAAAATATTTTTCACTATTTATTTCCTCAACATAAATTTTATGTTTATTTTAATCAAATATAATATAGTCAAATTTGATTGGCTGTGGACCCCTCCATTAAAAAGACCCAAGCTGATCATTGATGATTAAAAATTACGGTCGATCTCAATCTCTTGATTAAGTACAGCCCAAAATTTTGCCATGTTTTGATTATTCCGTTATCTGGTCATCAGAGCAGGGACCTGGACTATGGGTCGACCACTGACAGCGGCGAACATTTGGTTGAACTAAGAAAGCCATGCGTTTTTAGCTTTTTTCTAGATAAATAGAAAGATTGACAGTCTACAATTGCAGACATCCAAATTTCACACACTACTGCCACCACAAAGTCCCATTTTGTCAGAAAATAAGTATTTGTACAAAAACACCACCAAGATGCTTGCCTGTCAAATCCAGAATGATTTCTCTCTGTATTTTTTATTTTATTTTTTTAACAGATTGATGTTAGTCTGGTCCCCATGTCCTCCATTGTCGTGCAATCAGAACAGTTTTTTTCAGTGACACGTGAAATGAAGGAGCTCATTGGTCACTTATGATTTACAAATAAAAACAAATTTATCTCACCACAGATTAAGAGGCTTTGCTCTTTGATTCTGCAGAAATCCACCGTGTTTTTCAGCCCCCTGTTAAATTTATTTTTTCTTTATTATTTCCAATATGAACAGACTATGTGTGTCCCTGACTGACTAATCCACCTGTCAATCACGCCCATTTGAAAACAGGGAGATTCAGACCAGACTCACATCTTTGTAAAGTATTGAAGACGTGTGTGTTCTGGATCCCAGACAACATATGTGTATTTCACTTGCCTCTATGGAATAAAGGAAAACTTCACATTTGAGATTAGGTTGTTTTGTTTTTGTTTTGGATTGTTACAGATTCATTATCAAAATTTAAAAGTTTCAAATTTGACAAAGTATAATGCAAGAATTTCAGAGACACAAAATACATGATTACCTAAACGCGCACAAACGAATCAAAACACAAATAGACATAAATATTCTATTTTGCATGATATATTAAAGCTGGGCTACCTGATTTTCAAACCATGAAAGGAGAAGTAGGTATTTAAATCCATATAACTAGTTCTTACTTCTCCCAAAACCTTTGGAACATCACTAGTGGTCACACATATGCACAGCTTTAGAACAGCTTTTTCAGACAGACAAGTAAAAGGGAGGACCACCCTCCCCCCAAATGTCCTATAGTGACTCACATGGCTCTTCCTGACAAGTTTGCAATAGATTAAAGGGCCATACTACGCTATTTTCTGATCTATGTTCTAATGTTGTTTCCTCATCACAAACAGACCAGAGTTGTGAGTTGTGTTTTGTTTCATTCACACATGTTTAACACACAAACTCTGCATATTTAGGCTGAGTTCTTCTCTCAAACAGAAAACACTCTGTTCCACCTTGTGATGTCATGTGGTAATACAGAAAGTGCTCCACTGTTTTTAAACTCCATACACGTTCTCTGGAATCATTTGAATCATTTCAGCCATGGTATTTCCTATCTCTACTGACCTGAAGGTAACAGGAGCTGTTAACATGAAAACTACGGCTTCATGACATTTTACAGGATAATTCAAACATGTGTGAACGAAACAAAGCACGACTCCAGGTGTGTTTTTGAGGAGATAACGGCATTCTAACATGTTTTAAAGCCCACAAGAGTCCATCTTGCATAATGTAGGACCTTTAAATGTTTTCTAATTAGTAAAGACACTGTGTAATGGTCTTATTTTTGTTATAGCTTTATTTTTATTTTCGCCGTTACAATATACTTTCAGGGGCTTTTTGAAGAATCTCTAATAATTGATCTTGAGTCAAGTAGTGGTATTGTGGCTTCAAATCACATCTGGCAGCTCTTCCTCCTTCTCCAAATCTGTTCTGCTGCTGATACCGTTCTCCCTGAGGGCTTCTGCGCCTTTCATGTGTGATCACCTCCCTCATTTATCCCCAATCCTCCTCCAGGGGGAGCCACAGAGCCTGAGAGCACCGGGGAGCGCACAAGAGGGGGGGATAAAACAATGTGTGTGAGAGAGGAGAGAAGGAGGGAGGGAGGGCGAGGGAGCGCTGGTAATCAGGAGTTGACAGATGGAGAGGAGCCGCCAGGGATTGTACTTTGAGACGGTACAAATGTGAGCAGAGAAGAGGAGAGGGAGATGAGGGAGGAACAGTCTCAGCTAACTTTGAATAGAACAGTGTATTTCAAACTATGGTCTTCTGCATTTAAATTGCACACATATATTTAAGCTTAAAAAAGACATATTATACTTGACTGGTATCATTTATGGTTCAAATGTAAGGTGCATCATTTATTTTGCATAGTTCAAATGTTCCTTAAAAATATATGGTTTAATTGGTTATACAATAGGCCAAACGCTTTGCCTTAACCAACGTCAAGTCTAACCCTTTTCAACAAGCTACAAAAATATAGAAAACCCAAGACCAGGGCTAAACCAAGGCTAAACCAGGACTAAACTAGGACTAAACCAGGGATAAACCAGGGCTAAACCAGGACTAAACCAGGGCGAAACCAGGACTAAACTAGGGACTAAACCAGGGCGAAACCAGGACTAAACCAGGACTAAAACAGGAGAAAACTATAAAACCACACCTAAACCAGGACTTAACCAAGCATAAACTATAAACCAAACAAGGACTAAACCACGGTTAAACCAGGACTAAACCAGGACTAAACCAGGACTAAAACAGGACTAAAACAGGACTAAAACAGGAGAAAACTATAAAACCACACCTAAACCAGGACTTAACCAGGACTAAACTATCACTAAACTGAGCTAAACTAGGGCTAAACCAGAACTACACCAAAACTAAACCAGGGTTAAACTAACTCTAAACCAGGGCTAAGACAGGACTAAACCAGGACATTCTATTATCTGTTGCAGCATTTGTGATACAGACAGTGATAGGAGTAAGGAAGGTAAAACAGGACACTTGTGGCTCAAATGCAGGACAATACAGGGTTCCTCAAAAGTGCATGAATCTAAATACAACTCTGAGTAAGCTAATGATGAGGTAGAACTAACTTACCATGGTTAACAAATCATAAAAGTCAATTTTGCATAACATGTCCCCTTTAAAGTTGGAGCTTAACCTGGTTTACACCCAACTCACTCAACTTTTTGTATTTATTTTGTATTTTTTCTGTCCACACTGGTTTTTTTTTGTTTTTTGGTTTTTTTTAATTGATTTTTGCATTTGAAAATGTTTTGCTTTTCTTGAAACTGTCATAGATATAATAGTTCCAATTACTGTTTGCTGAAGAAAGTTTTCACACTCACAATATGAACATCCAAATTACATATCTGAGTGTTTTATTTATTTTATTTTTGTCAACAAGCCAAATTTAACACAACTACTGTTTTTGCTATGACTCATGATAATTTCATTTCAATAGCGCCAACAGCACAGGACTTTCTGAGCATATACTTAACTGTATTTTGAAATCAGAGAAGGATTTTTTAAGATTTAATTTACAAAAACATCAAAATACAAAAATTGTTAAGTGTTAAGTTAAAATGAGGATTGTGCATTTTGTTTGTTGTATTAAATGTGTTGTACCTGATGTGTTGTACCTGAGTTTTAAAATGTGAAAAATAGAATTAGTTCATTTTAAACAGTTTGCAGTGGTCCAAAGTTATTCCTCACTGACCTTATGCATTCAGAGCATTCTAAAAATTCACCATAGTGAGTTTATAAGAGCTTTTCACAACTTTCAGAGACAAGAGTGATGTTTACTGCTACTACTACCAATGCCTGGTTATCAGACAATAAAACACTATAATTAGATGTAGACAGAACACAGCTGTCTTATTTTGACATCAAGAGTTGCTTATATAATACTTCTGTACAGAGGCTGGATGAATTTTGTTCAAATACATAAAAAAAATCGGGTACAGGGCCTTTAATATCTTTTCCACACTTGTTTTCACTGGTCCATTGAGTGACCTGACATCTGATTGTTTGTATTTTCCCCTCTGCAGTAAAGGCAGATAAAGCAGATGGAGTCAGTGATAAGGCTGAGCTCCGAGAGGAGAGGAGGAGGAAAGCTGTGCATCCACCGAATCCACACAATCTCCATCTGTGTTCAAACTACAAGGGCAAAAACGAAGTCAACACGCGCCTAAAGCTACTGCTCCACTCACCTGCAGGACCGAGAACCTGTACTCAAAGGGCCCCAACTGACACGAGCCTTGACACTGAAGTGTTATTGCAGAATGCGTGCAGCCTGATGGTTGATCCCGTGTTCAACCTGCAGTTTTCGACAGTACCAGAAATGCTTGTTCCATGTGTGCATCAATGTCAACTATCATAAAATCACCATAATACAGAAATTATAGATATATAATATTCTCTTTCAGTTAGGATCTGGAGGTATTATGCAAAATCGTTTTTTTTGGAGCTTTCTACCATGTGATAACATTGTTCCATCATCAAAAACATGCCTGAAGCGGTTTTAGATGTCACCCATGCATGTTTGAGTATTTCAGCGATCTCTCCCGGGCCCTATTCAAACCCTTCTTACTGTTAGCTGTAAGATTCTGTGCAATGCCCAGCCCAAAGCCTACATCATCCATGCACCCACACGACAATTCTCCATAAATAAACATAAGCATGATACAAAACTGCACACAGATGCGCTGTAGTTTCATTAGCGGGATGCACGCTGATTGTGTGGTGATAACGCTCTGAAGGGCGAGCAGTGTAACATGGGGAGCAAAGGGAGGGGAGACTCAGAGTGTCAAAAACAAAACTGAAAAGTATAAAACATGTTATTACGTTGTTTTCTGCAAATATAGCATTTTCAAAACAATAAAAGATAACATGGTGATCTAAATATGCTATGTGTTAGTAGTTAATACCTCACCGAAGTAAAATACCTGTTTTTAAAGAGAGCGTATTGGGCTTCATTTTATCTTATCTTTTTAAACATATTTACCTTTAGAATTGCATGGCACATTTAACAGCTTTTAAATCATCATTTGATTCTTATTTAAAGGTGCACTGTGCAACTCTAATGGTGAGTATGCCACCTGCTTGTCTATGTGGAAGCTATTGCTTTGCCTGGAAGGTTTCACAATGTGGCATTAAATTATCAATCTAGTGTTTGTTTAATTGTGGGTGTTCTTATTGCTCAAAAATACCCTGAAAAAGTTCTGTTCAGAAATGTAAAAAAAAAAACATTGTACAACTTGCTTCAACAAAAAAAAAAGACTTGAATGAATGAAAAAAAATCGTATAATATCCTGTCGTTGGTGTAATTGCATGCGCCACTCACCTGGTTTGGTGTTCTCGATGAAGCCATATTTGGGCGTGCTGACGAGCCACACCAGCAGCTCCTTCTTAGGCGTGTCCTGATCTGAGACTGTGATGTGGGCCGTGGACAGCTGCACTCTGCCGCCCTCCTCCACCTGGGAACACACATAACATACACTTTAAGACAAGTCAAATGTGATAATAACACTGGTTATTAGCTTTCTCTAAACAAAATACAACTCCAGGTATGTGAAGACTAGCAACAAGATCATGGATACAAGTCCACAAAGACGTAAAAAGAATATTTGGACTCAAAACAAAAGCCCTAACACAATCTTAAAATCAAACCTTGAAATGACTTGCTGTGAAGAGAGCGTGCTAATCCCTTTATCGCCACTTGTGGATAAAACCACCAAGCTCACATAAGCCGTTTTTACTGTATAACTTGAGTATTTAGTTAAAAGTATCCCTGGGTTGTACCTGTATGCCTGAGTGCACAGTGACCTCCGGGGGGCGCCGCAGGGCCGAGCTGATGGTGATGGTACACATCTGGTTGTCGAGACGATTGTTGTCTTCGTCGTAAACAGTGAAGTGGAAGATGTCTGTGATTGGCTGGCTCCCGGTCTCCACAGATGTGATGTACCTGAGGCAGAATTACAATGTTCACCACAGTATGTACTACTCTGAAGGTACCTGATGCCCTGAGGCTCTGTGTACACTTGAAATAATGTCAGGTGTGGCTATGGGCATGAATAATGAATCATGATTGGCCTTTGCTAAAATGAATGGCGCTGCCTGAACATGTATTTGTGTTTGATGACCTTATTGTTACTTATTGCTTATTGTTTCTTGGTTGTATGGAAGCCCACGTGTAAATTAGCTTTCAGTTTATTTTGACATGACATTCAGTTCACAATGTTATGGACGTAAGACACATTCAATAGTGAAATTGATACTTTGCATGTACTTTATATGTATCTCTATGGTGGAATGTTCAGCAGTCACCATGGAGACACACTGCATACATTAGCAAACACTGTCAAAAAAGTTTTAAGATCGTCTGAAAATTCAAGAAAAATACAAAATTGATTTAAACAGCACATTTTCAGGAGCCTGTGATCAATATGAGTGTTCATGTTCTTGTTTAGGAGTTTGATGTTCAAACAAATGTGAGAGTGAGTCACTGAAAAACTGCTGGCTATACCAGCTTGTGATTGTAAATGTATGTGTGAGAAACTTGTTTAAATCTAAATCAGCCTACAGTTAGCATCACACCCCCAGGGAATGTTGATGACATAATAGTAATGAAACTTAATGTGGAAAGGTGGGTTGTACTTAAACAAAAGTACTCAAGTACAATTACTTCAGTATTTTTATATAAAATTGTACTTGTCTGAGTATGGACTGAGAATGGATTTAAACAACACATTTTCAGGAGTCTGTCATCAATGCAAGTGCAAGCCATTTAGGTGTTTTGGGGTGATTAGCATCACACCCTCAGGGAATACTGATGACTTCAGCTGTAAAGTATCAATAATAATACTTGAGTACTGTGCTACAGTACTGTTTATTGGCTAAAAGTTTTGGTTACTCAATGATTTCTTTTGGTCTGTCTTTTGAAAATACAAAATTTTGTGTCTTTCTAAATATATCAAATTATGTTTTCCAGACAGTTGTGTAAGGTTCACTAAATTGTAGGCTTACTTCTACTTAATATTATTTTGAAATAACAGCACTCTTACTTGAGAATATTTTTGGCTGCTGTACCCACCTATGATAATGTGAAACTTTGTATAATTTATATTTCTTGTGCAAACCGTGTTAAAAATCTAAATGTAAAGCAACATACCTAAACTCGTTAATCAAAAGCACCTAAAACTGTCAACCTCCAACATGGGAAGACTGTGAAGTAGTTTAAGTTTTTGCTCTCCAACTAAATATTTATCCAGTAGTACGAATCTCACCCAATACTATGCTGCTGTTGTGCCATTTGGCAAGACACTTCAATCTGTGTGTTAAAAAAGCGTACAGGAACCGAAGAGGCAAATATAGAGTTCATTCATTCCAATTCCCCACTCCCCAGGAAGGGCATCTGACATAAAACTTGACAAATCACTTTCTATCTGATTTGCTTTCTTGTTTTCCTTTATCTCCTACTTAGTACAGATGACTAAACATTTGTAATAGTGTTGTAATCGCAGTCGCATCCCTCGTCTTCTTGCATATCCTTCTTCTGAGACTGATCCTTCTGTAATCCTGTGTGTATCTAACCAACATCACGTCTTTTCTGTCGCCGCGGCAACGTTCTATCTCAATATTTGCAAAGTCTTTTTCCTCAAACGCAAACTCAAAAAAGACCATTCAAACCAACAACTCTCCCGGGGACGCATCCGCAAGGTCAAAACGTAATGAAAAGAGAGAGAGAGATTTAACTTTCACAACTTTAGATTCAAATGGAAAAAAAAAAAATTAAACTTTTAGAGCGACAAAAATTGCCTCACTAAAATAATACGCTATTCAAAAAGGCATATTTCTATCATGTTGAGAAGTACAACAATGTCAGCAATGAAAATGGAGCGGTAGTTATGTGAATAGCTTCTTTCAGTAGAGCTTTTGAACAACCTTGTACCACTGATTTTGTGAAAAAAAAAAAATTGAATTGCATTGAATGAATTGAATACCAATTAAAATGTGCAACTGATACAGACTTTGTTAAATACAAGTTTGGAAGCTAAGTTAGATAGAAAAGAAAATCATGAAAAGTAATGAAATGAAAATGAAAAAGAAAAAACTCAACTCGAAACTAAAAGACTGGCTGGGATTTGCTTGTGTCATTAGCTGGTTTGGTTAAATCAAAAATACAAATATTAAATCTGAAGCTCTATGAACAGGCCACGAGGAGACAGAGCAATAGCATCCTCTCTGACCTCTGACCCCACACACGCGCTGTACCCTGAATATGAACTATTGAGCTCAGGGAAGAGGGACAGAGAGCCACTGAGTCAGCAGATATAAGCACTCGTTTATACCTGTTGTGATGTGCAGTGTTGGTAAGTAACTGAATACATATACTGAAAATATGTATGAATACTTTCCTAACGTCAAAGGAGTTCATTGTGGTATCTGATCATGCAAGTTAGACTTCAAACTTTACAGTATTATTGACAAAACTTTAAATAGTGATAAATAAACGGTGCAACAAACATAAAGCTGTGAGTATATAAGTATTCAGAATACAGTACTCAGATTGGACCATGCAAAATACATGTTAATGCAGGTATTCAGTATTGTGTAACTAAATACATTTTCAAAGTATTCTCCTCAACACTGGTGGTGTGAGAGAAAGTCTGTGTGGGCATAGAGGGAGTAAATGTATTGAACGTGACCAGTGTGATCATTGGTGTAACAAGTCCCAGTCCAGGGGATTACACATGAAAAATGGCTTCTTGGCTAATTCTGGCTTATGTTTCATCGCCTTTTATCCCTTTTCAAAATGGTTCTGTTTCAGGCCCAAAACGGTTCAGTTTATCTGTGCATATGACTGAAAGGTTTTTATTCTGCACTCTGCTCTTTTATGATGATTATTTATGTTTTGATTTGTTGTGTTGTGATTTTAATGTCTTTCTTATTCTCTAAAGCACTTTGAATTACAAAGTGTACAAATTGCGCCACACAAATAAACTTGCCTTGCCTTTCAAATGGATTCATGTATTTAAAAAATGCTCATATGTAAATTCTATACCGGCTATTGTAATATTCCTATGTTATAACACATATTATCAACAACTTGCCCAGGTCTGGCTTATAAACTCGTGGCCAGGCTTGGAGTGTACCTGATGCGCTGCTTGTTGATGTCGTCCATGCTGAAGGAGGAGTACTCTTGGAGCTCCTGGTGCTTGTGCTGGTCCTCAGAGCGAGTCAGGATCCCATACATGGGCACAGACACCAGCTGAATCCGGATCTGAGCGTCTGAGGATACATCATCCTGCAGCGGAGAAATGTGGGTGTGATAGAGGAGGGAACAATGTTGGAAAAAATGTAATATTGCAATAGTATAATGGTGAAGATCTAAAAAATGGGCAAAAAAATGAAGAGATAAAGCCATTATTATTTTTTCCCTAAATAACTACATTTGTAATGATGGGCTGCAATGATTTCTCTATTCATTTTAGACCAATAACCAAGGGCCCTATTGTATAAAATCATGCAATTGTACACTGCCTGGCCAAAAAGAAAGTCGCCACCTGGATTTAACTAAGCAAATAGGTAATAGGTTGCTGCAGTTGGTCAGGTCTAGGTTCAGCAACAGTATGTGCTCAGAGAATGAGGTCAGCTGACTACCTGAATATACTGAATGACCAGGTTATTCCATCAATGGATTTTTTCTTCCCTGATGGCACGGGCATATTCCAAGATGACAATGCCAGGATTCATTGGGCTCAAATTGTGAAAGAGGAGGTGAAAGAGTGGTTCAGGAGCATGAGACATTATTTTCACACATGGATTGGCCACCACAGAGTCCAGACCTTAACCCCATTGAGAATCTTTGGGATGTGCTGGAGAAGGCTTTACGCAGCGTCAGACTCTACCATCATCAATGCAAGATCTTGGTGAAAAACTAATGCAACACTGGATGGAAATAAATCTTGTGACATTGCAGAAGCTTATCGAAAAATCTTGTGAATTGCAGAAGCTCATCGAAACTATGCCACAGCGAGTGCCGTAATCAAAGCTAAAGGCGTCCAACGAAATATTAAGAGTGTGTGACCTTTTTTTTTGGTGGCGACTTTTTTGGCCAGGCAGTGTATGTTGATTGATTCATACATGTTTGAGCAATCCTGTATTAACAAGCATTTGAGCCTTGAGAAAATGTTTGTCTGCACCTATCACCTATCCCCGCCCACAGCTCAGTACTAGTGTTGTCACGATACTGTACTTTCTTTTATAAAACCATGCGGTGTTATATCTGTGTAATCTCTCAGACATCCAGGTAGCTTCCATTGTGGTCCATGGGCGTATACTGGTTCATGTGGTCTTATACTTGTTCTTCCTATTCAAGAAAGGTTCAGGAAAGGTTTTTTACAATGGTACTAAACATAGGGTACAAAAATATCACATAGGCCTAGCTATTTTTCAGTTATAAAAACGCTGCAAATAAAAATCCACTGCTTGCTACAGTGAGGTTGTCATGAAGAGGTGGGACCAGCAGCAGAGAATCAGGAAGTCAGTGGACCTGTGTCTATTATTAAGTTGATTGCTAGAATTTACAATGAACAAAAATGTAAAAAAAAAAAACAAAACTAAAAGTATGTCGTAAGTTAACAATATAAAAAGTTCCTCACAGTGTATGCCAGGTGGTTACGTCGTATCACCGTGCTGCTCCTCTCCGTCACCTGCAGGGACAGTGCGGCATTGGGGTCCGGCTGTGGCCCGTTGCCCCCGGCGCCAAGCACGGCAACCGTCACCACCGTCGTCGCCATGGAGATGCCGTCACTCACGGAAATGGTAATGTGGTCTTCGAGTTGCATGCCGCCGTTGTGACGATAGAGCAGGACGCTACGGGTGATGTCACTGAAGGAGAAGACGTCACCTGTAGAGAGCGAGAGACAGAGAGACGGGTTGTGTTCATGCGCTAAAATTTTATGACGTCTTAATTTCAGATGGAGGAGCCTATATAACTCTATGGGAGATTTACTGTTTTTGCAAGAAATATACAAACTTACGGTACAATCTACAAATGTTGATCCTTACAATTTTTCTTTGGGATTGGCTCCACAAACTTGTCTTTAATCTTAAGGCTGAAAGTCCTTTCAGCTGTCACTGTCACAACAATCATGTTTTTGAATAATCGCGACACTTTTTGAAACTATTGCGAAAATAAAACAAAATTTGTTTAGTTGTGTTGACAGAGAAGATGTTGAACTTTGTGCCAGTTTTTGTTTCATGTGGATAGGCCCAGTAATTACAGAGATATGAACCATAAAACAGGTTAACACATCTGCAATATGACAGATAACAGCAAATTCTACCATAGAATTCTGACCTGTCTCCAGGGAAATTTGAAACTTCAGGTAGTTAACAGTCAAAACAGGAAAAACCGATGCTTAACTGTCTAAAATAGGCTGACAAACTTTAATTTGTCAGTAAAATATATATTTTAATAACATTAGCTTGTTTTTGTATACTGAATAAAGCACCAGCTACATAAAAAAAACTATGATAGTTGATACATTTTCATGAATCTTAAACTCACCCACTCCGGCAGCAACATTATCACACCATCTGCCCTCATTTTAATCAGCCTGACATGAACTCTGAAACTCTGCAATTTACCACCACAAGAATTTTACTCGTTCTACTAGTTTCAAATTCTTATGAGTAAGTCCAGCATTTAATATTCTTTTTGATGTAGCCATAGCTTTGTTTTCTATTAAAGGACACAAATTATAGGAAATGTTATGCTATATCTGATACATCAAAAACATACCTGGAGTTATATTTTGATTCACTCACACTTGCTTAATTAATCTATTAATCCAAAATTGTCTACTCTGAGCACTCAAAAATGCTCTGTGTGCATTTTGCCTGTTTAGTTGCGTCATAGATAAAACTCTGGACTTCTCCTGCACAGTTCTAAAGCCCATAAACTATCACCGGACTCATTCTGCGGTCAAATTGGGTTCACAACAAACGCATGGCCCTATTAGCATAACATTCACAGAGGATGAGGACTTCATTTGTTTATTGACCTTTTTCTTTCCCATCACTGACAGCAGAGGGAGCTCCAGCAACTAAATGCCTCACTGGAAACTGAGATGTAGTTTATAAAGTGTAAGTTAGAAAAGGTGAAATACTGATCCAAAGGTGACTAAAAGCGTGTTTTAAAGGGAATTAAAGCCACAAGAATGTATGTGTCCTTTAAGTTTAATACAGTTATAGTGTCAAACAACTCAATAGTATGTTAGATGTTCTTTTTCCTAGGTGCAAATATTTCAGTATTTTCTTGAATTATATGACAACTTTCAGGTGAAATTACAGTAATTCATCATAAATGTGTTAAACTGTGCCTATAAAAGTCATAGTTGCCTTTCAAGTGTTGCTCAATGAGATTAGACCGTAAAATTGTAAAAGTGCTATACCTGATTTTTACTGTCTTAAAAATGTGAACTAAATCATTTTAAACAGTTGGCAGTGGTCCGAATTTATTCCTCACTTACTTTATACATTCTGAGCATCCTAATTATTCACTTTGATGAGATTATAAGCGCATTTCACAAGTTTCAGAGAGCAGACACCAATTAGCATGCTAGTGTCGCATTTCCTTATTATTGGACAATAAAACGCTTTCGAATTTGATGCAGACTGAACACAGAGGTCTTATTTTTACCTCAAGAGCTGCTTATACAATATATCTGTACTCTCAAATACATGAGTGCAAAAAATCTGACTTCATACCTTTATTGAAAGATTGCAAGTTTATAGTCAGTTTATAATCAGCACTTTTTGCCCTTTTTTGATTAGTTTCAAAGATGATACACTCGATAATCTAATTTCATTGTTATCCATAATTGATTATTTTTCACCTCTAGTTTGTCCCTGTGTGCTGCCATAGAGGCACTACACACTTTTGATGCAGATTGGGTGGTGACGTGCTGGTGGGTTTACAGTAGTGCAATTGTCTGACCTTTGACCATCTTGTGCTGTGTGTCTGTTCTGATAAGGTCTCCATAAACAGGAGCCTCGGTCAGCTCAAACTCCAGCTCATCAGGAGCCGTGTCCGCGTCGCTCACGGCCAGCTGCTGACCTCCTGTCAATCACACACAGGGAATGGCAAAAATATACAGTCAAATGTACTGAAAAACAAGATATCTAGAACATCAAGGAATTTGGTTCGGTGGTATGGTGCACGATACTAAAATTTCAAACTTGATTTCAATACTAAGGAACAGACTGGATTCTCAATACCAATTCCGATACCACAATGATAATAAAAACACAATAGTATGGAATTTTCAACATTAAATTCAAGTAATTTCTTTTCTATTCCCATGTGGCCTTATATCTGTGTAATCCCTCAGTCGTCCAGTAGGTTCCATAGTGGTCCATGGGCGTGTACTAGTCTGTGTCTTATACTTCATTTCTGTCCTGTGACTGTGACTTTTTTAGTATTGATACCTGCTCAAATGAGTATAATACCAACCAAGTACTTTGTTTTTTCTTGTTTCAGGCTAAAATATCTGTTGTTTGAAAGCAGACAGAAATACCTTGAACTAATTAAAGTAATTAGTTTTACAGTCTATGTCATGATTTAGTTTTTTTGTTGTTGCTACTAGCTTTGTTCTAAGTGACTGAAATAAACTGAATTGTACTAAGGCCAATGCTCCATACAAACTTACTCGTCACATAAGCAGTTAAATTCAAGTCAATATAACTTAATCTAGATTGACTTTTGCCGGATGTGTGCCACTGCTAAAATGCAGCAAATGTCATGATATTTTGGTGACCTCTTTTGGTATTAGTGAAAGCAGAGGGAGTGTGTATCTTCCTCACCGATCGTAGCCTGCCCCCCCACGCTGACCTCCACCAGGGGGTCCAGCACTTGGAAAACGGGGGGCTGCTGGTGATTGGACAGAACCAGGATGGCAAAGTCCATCTCTGGAGTCGTGTGCTCCCCGTCCGACACTGCAACACAAAATCAAGTCATTAAAATACTATATGGGGTTTTAAGTGTTACTTGTGGTCAGAATTAAAATCAGAAAAAAGGTTTATTGCTATTGTCAACAAAATTTACATCAAGGAATTTGGTTTGGTGGTATGGTGCAAATAAATGTACATGTATATATTGTCTTATTTGTAATTTCAATAAAATGATTAGATTAGGCATTTGGCACCCACTACTGGCGAAGGCATGTTTAAAAGATCTTACAATTTGATATATATTTTTACTTTTATTTTAGACTTCTCTACATTTGATTCATCTCTACAGCATGAGAATTGAACCTAGGACCTTCTAGCTGTGAGGCAACTCTGCCACTGTGCCACCCAATTATTTTTATTATTACATCCATGTGTTTCAGAATGATGCACAATTAGGACTGTTGGCATAGCGATTTAACCTTGCTCAGCAAGATGGTTTCTCGCGATATTTGTGAGTTCACAAACTCATGAGGATCCATTTTGGCATGGACCTGCTGTAAGGTTAATCGGGTGGGCAGACCAGAAACAGAACAGCATTGAGGTTTGTGCAGAAGCCAAAGGCGAAGCACTCAAGCGAACCAAAACAAACATGGCAATGCCGACAGACGCACTTCAGCCTATTTTAGCCTCAATACAGACTATTTTGTTTGTGAAAAATGTGCAGAAGGTGAGCCCTTTATGCGTTTGTGGACAGGGACGATGTCTGTGCTTTTCTCTCAACTGGATGTAACAAAAGTTTGATTTTTTTGGCTTGTTCCGCTGTTGTGACGCTTTGACCAATCAGATTCAAATAATGGTCATGATGTTCAGCATTTACTGATCACTTTCAGTGAGGGCCATCCCAGACTGATAATGTGTAGGACTCAGTTCAGTGCTACACATATCAGTTTGGTGTGAGCCAGGTTAATAGTGATTAAGAATTTAATAAAAATGTTATTTTAAATGGGGAAAATAAACTCAAGATTTTGTACATAACATGAAGTTGAAACCCATAATAGTGAAGGCAATCCGAGCGTTGAAATAATCAGGGCTAATCAAAAGGTGGTACATGGACTTTAAAAACACAGAGGAGCATTTATGGTTTAAATTGCTTGAATGTTAAGAATTGTAATCAGGAAAACTTCGGCCAAATGCACAAATAAGTAAACAAATATTATACCATGAATAAAAGCTTGTTGATTTGGCAGAAAATGTGAGAAAATTTGACGCCACCTTTTCCAAAATAGAGAAATGTCTCTGTAATGGCAGGAGCAGCCGTAGCAGATGAGTTATGATGCGTTTAATGGGCGTACGGCAGAATGTCTCATCGGAAAAGCAGACAGGAAACAGTTTGCTCATTTTCTTTGTGATGGATTAGCTTCATTATAACTGTGCTTTCGAATGATAGAAATGGCCATAAAAAGCAAATGATACCAGCAGCCAGCCAGTTAGCACTAGCATACTACAATACAGACGCAAAAGTACCAGGATTAGTTGTGTAAAACATCTAAATAGGAATAAACTGTTTAATAAATACTATAAGAAAAAAATCTAATTAGGGATGGCTGATATATCGTATGAGTGACAGAGTGGGTTTCCAGATATTGATATTGGCCCAATATTGAAAATATAATTTGTCTATAGATTTGTCTTTTTAAACAAAATAGAAATAGAAGGTCATTTAAGCTAAGAAATACTGCTATATGTTTACACAATTATGCAACAATTTATTTTGTATTCCAAACAAATACATTTTGTTACTATTTTTACAAAAGTGAAAAGTTTATTTGTATACTTTATTATAACTTAAAGCCACAGTAGCATATGTACCTTTAACTTTCTATTTCCATAGAATCGTGCAGGAGACGTGCCACTTCCAGAAACTTACCTACTGTACCTTTAACAGAAATTTGTGAGCCCACAGTACAGTATCTGTATCGGCTCAAAAAATGCATATCAAACCATTCCTAATTTGAACGATTACAATTCTACTGCTCTTTCTAATCAGAGTATGTATGAGGAAAGAGAGGACTGAACCGTTAACCTTCTGGTCAGAGGGCAAACACTGGTACACTGCTGACATTTCTGCCTGGTTTTGGTGTATTTTTCCTGTGTAGAATGTGATAGAGCTCCCTCCTCCATCAGGATTCATATTTCTGAACTTGCCACAGCGGTTTTTGACCTTTGCCACTGTGAAAAAAACATTGGACTTTTGGCTGCCCTTTAGAAGTCCTTTTTGTACGTTTTTCTTGCCACTAGAGTAAAGCAAAAGTACTTGAAATATATATAACAATATATAAAACAAGTCAAATAGTCAAGCTCTAGTCAAGTAAATGCATCTTATAGCGCTTTTTCACAACGGCCAGAGCTGAGTTTTGCTGTCATATTTAAGATAACAACAACTGATTCCCAGACGATAAAACAGTTTGCAATTAGATGCAGACAGGAGAAATGCAGTCTGCATTTCTACCATAAGAGTACAGTATATCTGTACTGGAAAGACACATTTTGCTCAAATACATAGGAAAATCAGGTACCAGCACTTTAAGATTTTGAGTAGAAGACATTTTACAGAAGAGCTTGCATCTGTCCCAGGAAATACACTTGAATAATTTAAAGTTGAGTATTTCTGCCTCTCTTCAAACTGCTGTAAAACACATTGGACGTTGAGTGCTGGCACTTCAACTCTGGACCAGGCTTCATCAAGCAGCTATTAACTAAATGTGCCCAAATTACTGTTAATTACATCTCGAGCAATCATTTAGAAAGGCCATATTCTTTCAAATGGTTGATATAGTAATTAGTATTTCATTAGTTCTCTGTAATGACCTTCAAAATGGTAGTGATTTGGCATTTTAAAGGTTCTTTAAGATGATAAAAAATGATCATTTTGAGCTTTCAACCATATTTAGTTGCTTCATCATCAAAAAATATACCCAGAGAAGTATTTTGTCTCCCATTTTAGTAATCTTGCATATTTAGCTGGTCTCACGTGAGAGTCCCCACCTCATGATGTCATTTAGTGGTTCCACATATCTTCACTGACTGGACTAATTTTGATAATTCTAGTGCCATTACCAAGCAGCTAAACCAACTGACGCTCGCAGCTGCCATTTAGTGACTGAAACAGCTTTTCTCAGCAGTGCCAGATTGCCTCTGGGTTTCCACATAGACATTTGGTGTATGGCATCTTTCTTTTAGATCCATTTAAATGTATTAGATTGAATAGTTGTAGCTTTATTTTAGTTTTATCTGCCAGTGGGCTAAGAGTATATATGTCCTCACTTTGAAGAAACTGTATGTAGCCTGTGCTCTTGCAGTTTCAGAAAAGGTACTTCATTCACAACAGAACCTGGGTTACCAGAGCCTTAACCTGCAGGTAGAGGACACATACTAGTTTTTCTCATTCACAGACAGACCATGGCTCAGATTACATTACATTATCTTAAACTTGGCTCGGCGCTTGTTGACCTTTGCCCCAGTGAGAAAATCCCTTTGACTTTTGCCTGACCTTTGGATGGTGTTTCTGTGGTAAATGAGTAGTGAGTGTTAAAAGCGAGAACAGCTCTGCACTGTGGTGAAAAGTGTGTGAGGTGAAAGCCTGGGATAAATAAAGTCTACAGGGCAAAAGAGGAGAGAGAGGGCACAGGAGCAGAGAGGTAGAGAAAAAAACAAGGATTATACCGGAAATATCTTAATATATAAGTACAAAAAGGCTAAATCTACAAGAGAAAAAATAGCTTGAATTCACTACTTCTGTTAGATCCAAATAAAGATTGTTTTCAACAGACCAGTGCGTTTTTTCCACATACCATCACATGTTTCAGATGCTTTAGTTGGAAATAATATTGGAAGACCAAAATGAACCTGTCCGAAGTATAACTTTTGTTAGATTTTATGATTAATAAAAAAATACTGTATATAAGTAAAGTCCTTTCAGTGCCTTGAAGGTGGAAAAGCACTATGTAAAAATATGACCATTTACCATTTAATTTCATTTGCACAACTGAATAAATAATCGCAAATGCATAATTGTGCTTAAAACCATTAGTCTGAACAAACTGGCCAAATAATTGAAATGTAAAAAAATGCACTTACCTGTGAAGTAGATGCTGAGAGACTCTGGCAGCCCTGTGCAAAACAAAAGTGACATGTTAGCATCCAAAACAGATATTAATGTACAGTCAGTTTGATAATGTCTTTAGAGCCAGTGGAGTGGAGCAGGTGAGAGGTGCAGCGCTGATTTGAACAATGGAACGCTTTCCTTTTGAAGCCACATACCCAGATTAAGCCAAACTAAAGGGATCTTTGATGTGGGATTAGGATTATCTGTAACAAATCTGAATTAAGTCGCTCTAAATCTATTAGTGTTGACTCTAACATCAGAGTGAAAGTTTGGACAATATGAGGATATAGTACAACGCAATGAAACCGCAATCATTTTTAACAGTGATTTTGTGGGTTATTATGTCAGATGCCCTCACAGTCAAAGCCAGACATTTAATTGGATTTACATAGCGCCTTTCAAGATACCCAAAGTGCTTTACAGTGCATTATCCATTCACTCTGCACTTGGTGGTGGTAAGATACTATTGTAGCCCCAGCTGCCCTTTGGGTTAAGTGTCTTGCCTAAGGACACAATGTTTTGTTTTCTTTTTTGCCACTGGACCCCACTGTGACACCTGGTATGGTAGTGTGTCGAAGGAAAAGGCTCAATAATGGATGCGTATTCTGATGATAAATAAAATAAACAATGACAATAAAAACACTCTCTTTATGCAACATTTTAAAACACATTTCAGGAAAGGTAAAAATGTAGACTATTTACAGTATGTGAGGAAAAAAAACGCTATTGGTACTTAGGAGGCTGATACTATCGCTCAAACAAATATCTAGTTTTGATACTTTTTTCACAATCCCACAACAATTGTACAGTGACTTTGAGGCTGGTCAAAACTCTTTAACTTCAGGTCGATGGCTAAGACGCTAAAAAGTGCAAATAATGGACTCTCTCTATCCTAAATCTTAAATCTTGTCTCTCACCAGTGAAGGAGTATGTGTACAGCTCCTGCAGGTGTGAAGGGGCGTGTGGAGGTCTGTAGATGATGTTGCCCTTGTCCACATCAGCCTGACTGAACTGAGACACTGGGGAGTACGGTCTGTCGCGGTGCTCCAGGACTCCTGCAAACACACACGTGGTATTAAGGTCAGATAATGGAGGGATGGACATGATTTTAGGTGATATTTTTGGTACCGTGTCCTGAAGGCAGAGGTTTAGTGATACTATAAATGAGTTTGTCGCTTGGCGTTTCCGAGTCGACGAAAGACAAAGCTGCGGGGGTGATCTCAGTGACCCGGTCCTCCAGAGCCTAAAGCAGCAACAGAAACAAGTCAATTCCAAGGCTGAAATTATTCAAATGATTCTAGTGAAGGTGTTTGAAGTTTGAAAACACAGTGGAGCACTTCCTGTATTATAGATGACATCAGAAGGTGGAGTGTTTTCTGTTTGAGAGAAGTGTTAAACATGTGTGAATGAAACAAAACACAACTCCAGGTATGTTTGTGATGAGGAAACAACATTATAGCATAGACCAGAAAATAGCGTAATACGGGCCCTTTAATGCGTAGTGAAATATAATAGTAGTAGTAGTAGTAGTAGTGAAATACAGTCATCTAGAGAGCATATTTTTGTCCAGCAGTTTTTTCTACTTTTGAGATAAAAAAAAAAAAGTCTAATTCTGCAGTTCTGGATCATAAAAAAACTGTACACGCTCACCTCTGGTTTTGGAGGTAATAATTCTAATACATTTTTTATTATAAGCAGTGTATGTGATGTCTTAAAAACATGAAAAACAGAAATACTTCATTTTAAACTGTTCGCAGCAGTCCAAAGTTATTCCTCACTTTCCTAACACATTCCTAATTATTCACTGTGAAGAGTTTATAAGTGGGGCCAGGCAGCTAACAGGGCACCTACATTACTTCCTGGTTCACAAACGATAAAAAGTTCTATAATTAGATGCAGGCAGCACAGAGGGGTCTAATTTTGATGCTGAAGATTTTGAAGAGTTGCTTTTACATTATATCAGCGCTGGAGCAAAACTTATGTGACTTACATGAAAATAAAAATTCACAAAAAATACTACTAAAAAAAATGAAAATGGCATGTTTGATAGTCTTGCTCCCCCATGTTAGGATCAGCTGATGAGGACTGGCAGAGGTACCGTGATCTGTAGCTCGCAGTCTGGGGCGAGCTGAGGGAACCCGGGGAGCTGAGGCAGGACCCCGATGGTGAAGGTCTGAGGGTCGCTCTGGAACTGCGGGCCCGTGTCTGTGGAGACCTGCAGCACACAGTGAGGGACAGTTAGACACGCACACTTAGCTAGCCCCTCCTCTCACGCTGATGTTGAACCATGACAGAGAAACAACTGTCCGGGATTGTCAAAGGCGGTTGTTTGCACTCGTCTCTGATTGGATAGAATTGTGACTGTTGCTTCCTTACAGTCCAACCAAACGCCTTTTAAAATGTATAGGCAATATCAATCGGTCTCTTTTATGTTATTTTATTTACAAATAGCTGCTTAAATATCCTGTATGGAGTAAAAGAAGAAACAAAACTCAGGCAGTGGTGAGGAGAGTAGCTAAAAATTGCATTAATGTAAAAGTACTGTTATTTCACAATAATATTACTCAAGCAGAAGTATAGTAAGAGTAAAAAAATATTTCAATGACTACACAAGTAAAAGTTATTATAGTGCAATGCGTGGACGTAACATCAGTTAATGTAATTGAAATGAACACACATTTAATTTATGCACAAAAGGACAAGACAACAAAAATTTGAAAATACCAGTGAAATTACGGTGTCTGGAATAGGGCTGTTAATTGATAAAAAATTGTAATCATGATTAATCGCATGATTGTCCTGAGTTAACTCAATTTGACTGATTTGACTATTTTTAATGTTTGTTTTAATAACACATTTAGCTTTTTAATAACATATTTTGCCTTTTTTCATTTTTTTTGTTGCTTCCTTTACTAATGCCTTTATTTGTAAGCATAAATACTATCTGGAAATGTGTTCTGGAAAAAATATCTCATACAGGCATAACAGTAATAATGTGAAGCGGTGACATTGTGATCATTTATATGTTTTATTCAGTATCATCAGCATCCATTCATTTAAACACTGCTGTGACTCTGCTGTCCATTGTCCCACAGTAATGTGCTCTGTTGCTGTCTGACTCTTTCACAATAAGACTCTTTCTGCAGGGGGAATTTACAGAGACTTTCATTGTCTAAGAGCCACTAAGGAAGCGATGGTTATACATCTTAAACAGCAGAACTTGTAGAAATGATCGTACTGTTGGAAGGCCATTGTTTTCATTCTTTTCAACCACATAAGAGGACAGATGACGCATTTCGCAAACTTGCTCTGGGATTTTAACAGTGAGACACGGGAAGGCGGGGCTTAGCAGCGCTTTTAAAACAAGGACAGGACAGGCGCACTGCTCGGATCCTCCTCTCCTGCCTCTCCTCCTCTCCGTGTGTGTGTTTACCTCGCACGTGTTTTGCGTTTTCATTTTGAGCTTATGTATGAAAATAACATCTGATTATTAATAAACGAGCATGTTTTATCTTCCTTGTGGTATTGTAATCGGTATTGAATATTGAGTCAATTGCTTAGTACAGAAATTGAGTTTGAAATGTTAGTATCGTGACAACACTAAAACCAACATGTCCAATGGTGATTCCAAAACTCTGGATAATGCATAATTCATACAGACCCTTAAAAGTGTACAGAATCCATCTATGAATCCAACTAACTACATTCCCAACCATCTCCATCCTCTCTCTCTCTCTCTCGCTTAAATGGCCCCATCTCCTTGTGACTGTGTGCTGCCTTAATAGCCTTGTCGCCCTTTGTGCATACTGTAGTGATCGCTGGCACTGGATCGTGTACGTTTAAGAAGCCAATTTAAAAACGTGCCAATTCCACCCCGGCCTCCGTGTTCCTGTCATCTGGCTAAAGCAGAGCGAGTCGGAGAGATGTCATTTTCAAGTAACGTCAAAGTAGTGTGAGGTTTGAAGCCAGCCGTTTATCCCTGTGCTCAGTCAGCGCGGTGGTATTGATCCGCTGGTACTGCTGATCAGAAAGCCGCGGGTTCCATTTATATTTAAAGAACATACGGGGCTGTGTAGCGTGAGGCATGGGCAGGAGAGTTAACCGATTCAACATCCTGCTATAGTAGATGTTCTGAGAGGGAGGTGCCAGTGTGTGTGGCTGCCTGTCTCTCTCTCCAAACTTTTATTGTGTTTGTGCTGTTTCTGTCTGTTGTTACAAGAGTCTTTCTTTCTCTTTGTTTATACAGGGGAACCCAATGAGACCACTGGGACTCTCTTTTTCATATTTGCCCTGTTCAAAATACTATACAAACAAGAAACAAAAGTCGACTCATTTGAAAATTTGGCGAAATATGACCAAAACGGACAGAAAACTTGCCCCTCTCTCCTCTCTGATGTAAAGGCTTACCTGCTTCGTGTACTTTAAGCAGAGAACGGGGAAAACGCAGTGGAAGGCTGGTAAAGCTAAAAGCCTCTCCTGTGGACGTTCAGAGTTTATGAACCTGTCACATCGGCGTTTGGTTTCTTACCTCTCTTTGGATCCCAAAAAGAGTTACCCACGCCAGCTCAGTGTTCGCATCTTAAACAACCTGTGGCCTCCTGACCGAGCTCCTCTGACGGCTAAAGCTACGTTATCTCAGTGCAACGCAAAGAAAACTTTTTAAAATAAAATCCAAAAAAAAAAAAAAAAAGATCACCCTTGTAAATGTTAGTCACTGGCCAAAAAACTTAACTTTTAAAGGATTACTTTGCATCAAACAAATGTTATTTCCTATGCGTCACGGAAACATGGTCGCGGGGGAGGGATTGCGAATGTTTACCAAAAGAAACATACCAGTAAACAGCTCACTCTGTCAGCCACCTACTCCATTTTTGAAATAAGCTGGGCTGGAGCCAAAATATGACTGTGTTTTAATTATGGGCGATATTAATGATATCCATGCGTGTTGTCCAAATAATCCGCTGGCCAAGGATTTCTTAAACCTTACTGACCCGGAAGAGACATCATCACTTAACATCTATATTCGCTACAGAAGATCTCGCAGTCTGGGCACTTCCTCCACTGCGTCTCAGGTCAACCACAAGCAGCAGTCCAGGGCCTTGGGATTGGCTCATTGATTCTGAAGAAATCTGCAATGTTTTTCAGTCCATTGTTTTATTTTTTTCCCCTTTCTTTTCTCCAACTCCTGACATACGCATAATTGGTTGAGCGATCAGATCCACTGACCCACAGATTGGCAGTTTGATTCCAGCTCCCACAGATGAATACTGATATTGTGTACGTGGTCAAGACACTTAACCCACCCGGTTTCTGCATATATCGGTGTATGAATGTGTGAATGGTTCCTAGATGTAAAGAGCTTTAAGTATCTTGAAGGTAGAAAAGCGCTGTGAGTACAACAACTTAGCTATTTGTCATTGATTCAATTATATATTTTTATTGCTCAATTTAATGTCTTACACTTGAAATGCGCTTTACCACCACCAATCATTCACACACACACCACTTTCATACTAAGCAATGTGGGTGAAGTGTCTTGATGACACAATGAAAGAACTTGGTCCGAGTGGGAATCAATCCTCTGACCTTTGGGTTGGAGGACCACTGCTCTAACCACTGAGCCACCGTTGCCCCAATTTATCCCTGCATTGGCTTTGGTTAAATCCTAGTTGCCTTTAGATCTGGTTTAGCTCTGATTTAGTCCTGGTACTCGGAAAGCCAGCCATCTTCTGAGAATCTTTGGCCTCCAAGACTGAACACACAGAAATGCCTTACAATCACTCATCTCAGCGAGCAGTACAAGGAACACAATACATTTCCGATGCTATAGAAAAGCTTCAATTTTTCCTTCTCATATTAGACCATTATTCCTGATTTCACTTTGATGTGTATAATAGCGGCCTGACAATCCTGCAGACGCACATCCAGAGACCGCATGCCTCTCTCGGCTGTACTTGTCTCTTTTCAATACCACAGCCTCCCTCTGAGTCCCATACAAAAGCCCTGATGTGTAATTGAAGTGCACAGAGATCTGTATGAGGCATCTAAAAGCATGGGCTGAACGAGGGAGGGAGGGGGAGACGAGACAGAGAGGGAGAAAGAGAGAGGGAGAGAAAGAGAGAGCTAGAGAGAGAGAGAGAAAGAGAAATGAGACGAAATATTGGAGAATTTTAGGAAACACTTCAGAAAAGATTTGGCGTTCAAAGTAGCATTTTCACTTTCGATATAATGACATCCGGACTGAGATCTGACTAATACAGGGAGGGAGTAAGGGGTGCATTCACAAACACACATGTTGGATTTCATTGCATTGACTTACATTAATATCCTGGAGACTGATCGTGTTAACCATAGATACTACTTGTCTAACATTCACCTAACCCTAACCTTAAAGGTCCTGTATGACGCAAAATTGACTCTTGTGATCTTTAAGCCATGTTATAATGATGTTACCTCCTCAAAAACATACCTGGAGTTGTGTTTTGTTTCATTCGCACATGTTTGAGTAACCCTTTATTATTACGTCTGTCTATTGCTCTGTTCCACCTTGTGACATCATATAGTAGTAGTAGTAGTTTTCAAGTTAACAGCTACCTGTAATTCTAATTGGTAATTTCAGGGCTGAAATCATTCAAAGGATTTTAGCGAAGGTGTATGGAGTTTAAAAACACAGTGGAGCACTTCCTGTATTACCACATGACATCACAAGGTGGAACAGAGTGTTTTCTGTTTGAGAGAAGAACTTAGCCTAAATATGCAGGATTGTGTGTTAAATGTGTGATTGAAACAAAACACAACTCCAGGTCTGTTTGTGATGAGGAAGCAACAACAAAACAGTGTAATATGGGCCCTTTAAACTATATTAACCCATATCTCTGTATCACAATTGGGACATAACTGAGACTAATCCTGGAACTAAACCTGGACTATACCAGGACTAAACCAGGACTGGAACAGGATCAAATGCACGGACAGTAGTCTGATTTGTAACACAGAAATTTTCATTGCATTCAAATCCGAGTGTCCGTGTTTGTAGCTGACCCAAACTCCTCATGTGATCAGAGGTGGGATTTTAACGAGACAGGGTCAAAAACATGTTCCGTGTTTAAAATAAGAGGGTCAAATTTGTATACAAAAATTTCAATGGGAGCCAATGCAATTAGATGACCCATTCTAGAAAACACAATAATGAACAAAAGCACAGCGTTCGGAGCTTTTACGCCAGTCAATGCTTATCCAACACGGTTACAGCGGGAGGCAAGTTTTGTGACGCACTTCTCATAAAGCCAATGTTATTTTTGTAGTTTTTTTTAACCATTGTGAATAGAAAATAGTTTTGTGAAGCCCACAGGAAAAAGTACTGGTTGGAGGGAACCTTGTGGAACCTTCCAGACCAAACAATAATATCATGCAGAAGAGCAGGTGGTAGCGTTGTCACGATACTAAAATGTCAAACTCATACTATACTTTCGATACTAAGAAAAAGACTCGATACTCAATATTGATTCTGATACCACGATGATAGTAAGAAACAGTCTTTCTTTAGACAACAGAATGTGATTTTCAATATTAAATGGTAGTACTTTCTTTTATATTCCCATGTGGCCTTATATCTGTGTAATCCCTCAGTCGTCCAGTAGGTTCCATAGTGGTCCATGGGCGTTTACTAGTCTATGTGGTCTTATACTTGTTCTGATACAACTCAAGATCATTCTAAAGATATTCAGAAAAGGCTCATTTCTGTCCTGTGAATGTGTCAACTGCCAACTAAACATTTTGAGCAGTTATATGGGGTAAAGATGATACATAAGCCCTATTGAAAACCAAGCCCAGACTGTCCTTTGAACACCACCAGGCCCTTGTCCAGTTGGCATTTGGTGTATCTTGTCCCAGATCTTGGGCCCATTAAGATGCCCAGGTCGATTAGACAAAGCTCCTGCTCAAGGCTAAAGCTAAAGTCAAGTTTTCTTTGTTACCCAATAATCAGGATCACTCAGTCGAGATAAGCAACACAAAACAAAACCCAAAGGTCGGTGGTTCCATCCCTGTGCATACCATTGTTGTGTTCTTGGGTAAGGCACTTACCCAGTTGGTGTATGATTGTACTAGAACTCTGTTCCATGTACTCAATTACAGTAACCTGAGTAACTTTCTAATAAAATTGTGGTTTCTAATAAAGTTGTAGTTACTCTTCCCACTGTGAGTAAGTCTACAAGTGACAAAAGCTTTATGTTCACAATATGAAATGATCTGAACATTTGCGTTTCCTGCACCACTCCTTCAGATATGATTTAGTTTGTCTCATTTTTGTGGCCTATACTCTGACAATACCAGATTTTGTGCATTGTTTAATGTTTTGTACTTTCAAATACATTAACTTCAAACTATAAATCAGATGTTATATCCTGACAGTTACACTTACTTGTGTAGTAGATTTCCCAAATACCTTTTACTCTAACTTGAGTAATATCTTGGACCACTACTTTGTACCTCCACTTGAGTAATATCATTTTGAAGTATTTTGACATAAGAGAACTCTTACTTGAGCTCAGTTTCGGCTGCTCTATCCTCCTCTGTGCAGAGTGGATGTAGAAAAGTGCTGTATAAATGTGACTATTTAACATCTCTATCCACGGGTTTCAGAATGATGAAAAATTAGGATCATTGCCAACTTGCCATAGCAATTATCATCTTTTGAATGGTGAAAAGTCCTTTTAGTGGTGCCTATAACAGGACGCGAAAGCCTACAAACAACAAAATATCCGGTCTTATTCTGGATAAAAACGCTAACGGCCGATTCCACGTCATGCATCTCTCTGCTGTGCGGCTCCATACACTGAAGTAATTGCACACCTGTTGTAGTGAATAAGAGTCATTCCACATCCCGCGTATGCACTGCCCAGGGCTGCGCCTTTGCACCGCTACACCTCCCACAAAATTACAGACCAACTCTAAATTCTTCTCCACCGATGTCCAGCCAGATCAATCTCCACAGTAGAGAACTCTCCAAACGGGAAAAAGAACGTGAACTACATCCAGATTTACAAAGGAAATACACTCACACAGACTTATTGGACTCATTTACACAACTTTAATTCCCTCGTGGTGGAGAAAAAAAACACGTGTAAACTGATGTGACATGAGCGAAAGAGAAATCTCATGTGACACAGAAGTGACCTGCTCCTGCTCTTGAATAAAGAGTTATTTTGGTATTTTATTTCACAAACTCTGGCTCTCTGCACATGCTCCTCGGGGCTCGCAGCCCTGTGCGGTGCAGCAGTGACATAAAACACAAGCGTGAGAGGGTCTGCGCCTCAGCCGGAAACGAGTCAGTGGCGTGGTGCAGCGGAGTGGAGCTGCATGATGTGGAAACAGCCCGTAACCCTTTAGTTTAAATCTGTACAAACATGTTCTGAATCTGAAATGTGATTCTTGTTTAGTTTGTCAGTTCATATTTCAGTCTTTTTGTCAGTTCTTCTGGACGTGTTTAAAATGTGGACTTTGAACAGAATACTATTATCAAAATATAAATCGCAAATCTAATCGTAAATACAATTCTTGTCAGAAAAATCGCAAGATATTTTTCCCAAGTTGTTCAGCCCATAGCCCATAGTGTTTAACCCAGGACCCCCGAACGTGGTTACCTTGAACTGGAAGGAGTCAGTGGTGCTGCTTGCTCCGCGGTGCCTGTACCATACGGCCCCGTCGTTGACGTCCTGCTGGGTGAAGGAGGAGGTGGAGGTGAAGCCACTGTCCTGGGACATGGGGGGGTCCAGGGGGGAGTCTGCGGGCATGGAGGCTAGGACCACATCGCCTACAACCACATACAAGACAAGGGTTGATTTGAAAAACATCTGTTGTTAGACTGAATGGAATAGTGAAATAAGGCGTCACTATACAGTTGAATAGTGTATGGTGAGTGCATATGACAGGTTAGACTACTCATTTTACTTAAACATAGTTATCATAATAACTTTTACCTAGCAACCACGTGTTAACAAAGGCCACAACATGTTTAAATTGCACAGTAGTTATGATTAGACTAATAATAATAAATGACACCTTTATTTTGGTAAATGCACATTTAAACTGCCAGAATGTGTGTTCCTTGTGCGTATTCTCACTGCTACTTACGGGATATTTTTGTATCTCTCTTTTCATTATTTTGTCACTTAAAGGTGCTCTGTGTAGGTTCATGTCCTTTAGGCCATGACATTTCTTCTTATTTTACCTTTTTCTGAATCTCTATCTGTACTGATGAGTCGATTGACACTTTTATTGTCCACTGTGACCGCCCCTTTAAGCTAGTCACCTTAGTTTAATTTTTGAGTCAGATTTTCGGTGAAATCTTTGGCTGTGACGTTATGTGCGTTCATGTGTTCTCCCTGGCGACATGTTCCAGAGTCGCCACTAAAGCAAACAAGATGATTTTTATAATCTGCTGTGATGCGCGTTCATGTGTTCTCCATGGAGACATGTTAGAACTGTTCCAGAAAGTTATAATCAGCTGAAGCCACAGTCTCTTCTCGGCCGTCTGTCGTCTGCGCAGAGTTAAGCTTGATTAGTGCATTGCCTAGTGTCCAATCTTTTCACAATAAATCCCTTTGTGTAGGCAGTAAACACTGGATCTTTTATGTCTAGTTGTTTCGCTGAAACTTGATATCGCAGATGTGCTGAAACTTTTGCAGAGGTTTTTTCAATGACTTTATTAATAAATAATAAAACAACACAGAAAGGACAGGTCCTCCAGCTTCAGAAGGTCTTCAGCTCCAGACCCACGCTGTCGGACCGTAGATTGGCTGTGCCCTCTCTCTCCCGTGTCACTCGACACACTCGTACTCTGATACCTGCCCTCTAGTGATGCACGGGTTGTCTTTTGGTTGTTGAGTGTGTATGAAAGACTGACCACTACCTCGCACCTCCGCGGTATCTTTGCATTCAGGCGTGTGTAATTTCATTTCCTCCTTAGAGTAATTTCTCCATGAATATGAGTTGGATTGTAACACACAGCATTTTACGGCTTAACATGCAGAGAACATGTCTGTGTATTCATCACTGTCCATGGGATGATGATTCACCTGTGTCTGCTTCCTCCACACCTTTTCTGCTCCTGTCCCTGCGCTCTGCACCAGTGTGATACAGGTCAAGAGCAAACAAGGGAGGTAGAGTGAGAGAGGGGAGCGAAGGGAAAGACACAAACTCCCGGTTCATTTTAAACAACTGTTAGACTTAGGCGTAGACAATTAATGTGTTAAATGCATTAGGCCTATTGCATAAACTAAGCTTACATTTTGTCAGCAGTTTACTTTTTGTTTGTTTCAGACTGAATCAAACATAATCAAAATAGGCTAGTTATTTCAATGCGCAGCCTTTTTTAATGAACACAGGGTCAGAGAAAGGCTAAACTGTGGGACCCCTGGGTTGGAAATAATAGAAATAATGAAATATTGAAATACAATGAAAATAACATTTTAAGTCAAAACTCGATGCCACTGAAGGTTGTGCACATACAAGCACACGTGGAGCTGAACAGCGTGAACGAGCGGGCTGCTGGGTTGCTATAGTGATAGAATTATTGTAATCAAACACATAGCACCTTTAACTGATGTAAAACAGTGATACATATTTACCACAGGTACTATCTCACCAAACTAAGTAATAATAGAAAAACATGAAAACCTGTCATATGCATTTTAAGTTTAGGAGTCTGATGCTATCAACACTACTATTGTGTCTTTAGGCATTTCACCTCGTGTATATGCATAGATATGTGGTTGAGCTCGCCTCTCCACAGATCTAACATGGTATTTGGCCTATGTGGCCATGGTGTTGTCTGCTTGTCTATGCAAGATGGCAGACCCTCCACCAAAAAAGTTACTCATTGCACCTTTAATATGGCAAAATATAGTCAATATTTCATTTTTTGTCAAAGTTTGTGCAACTTTATGTTTCAGATGATGTAATCTGGTATCAATGGTCCATCCAGTGATAGTGGGATGTAAACTGTCATTAAGAGTTGTCATAGTTACCGTATGTGGGCTGTCCGTGCGCAGACAGGATGGTGTAGACAGTGTCCTCAGAGCGCACTCCTTTAAACTCAGTGTGGAGGTGTTTTCTGTCCAAGCGCACCATCCCGCCCTCCTTCACCCAGGCCAGAGGGACTGACTGGACCTGAGGGGCATCTGCAGCCTGGAGACAGGAGACACACAGGGACAATTATTTATAGCATTCACCAAAATAAAACAACATCAACAATTCTGCAGTCCTCATTTCAGTGAACACCAAAACTGATACAAATGGATAAGACACAACTAAAAATAAAACTATTACATTGGTCACATGAAATCTGATTCATAATTTATAATTAAGTTGGTAAAGAGTTGGAATGTAACGATCCTGCTTATTCAATTCTCATACCAATATCGATAATATGGCTTTAAGTATCTGCCGATATCCAATATTAACCAACACCAGTATAGGGACCAAAAAATGGCATTTTCCTCCTCAAAATTCACTTAACTTATTACAAAATGTATTCACTTGTCTTATGTAACTCTTATTTATCCTCCAAGGTACAGCTAAATAGCTCTGAATGAATTAAAGTTCAAACATAATGAGTCGTCCTGGGCCTAGATCAGTCAGTAAATGGTCTTATTAAATCTATTTAAAGGCCCACCAGGATATTGGCTGAACCGATATCATGAAACTGATCCAGCAAATTTTTCTGGACTGGTGCTGATATTCTGTACTAGTATCGGTATTGGTGCAAGTAAACAGTGTGCAGGATTTTTCTTAAATATTTCATAAGCATTACCTTTCTCTGTCATCACTAATGAAGCAATCATGTTCAAATTAAATAATAATGTTCAAAATAAACTAGTGCAACAGTTTCTAACTCCTACAGTGTTCCATATAAATGACAACAAATGAACACCCAAATCAAATCAACATACACCACCAGGTCAAGTTACGGGTCAGATCTGTGGAGAGGCAACCCGCTCATGGTAAGAATGCATGTTTTTTCAAGGTATTTTTGTAGCAATAAAATAATTTAACGCCATGTAGTCTATAAACTACATCAAATTAACACCTGACTCACTGGAATCCTACAGCGTTCATTTGACCAGGCGTTAGTGCACGTTAAAATCAAACCTCATTATCCCCGCAGGAGCCCTTTTGCAGCAGATGGAACCCATTTTGAAACACTGTCGCAGATTTTCAAAAAGTTTTCCAGATTAGCAGTTAGGAAAAAAAAAAAGATTAGCAGTTAGCATTAGCGCAGAGCCGCGAGTGGGTGGCACAGGTGTGTTTGCAGATAGCGGCAGCCATCTGTGTCCAGCCGAGCGATACGATCTGCCCGGTGCCAGTGAGGAGGCTGTATCCTGTCAGCCGATGTTATCTGAGTAAAGGTGCAGCCAGGAACACATCCGACGGAAGGATGAGTGAGAGAAGGACAGATGCTAACAAGCCAATTACCGGGCTGTCGTAGGCTTTCAAGACCACCTATTCTTTGCTCGCGTGTATGGTAAGTTCATAGCGATGATCTGCTCCTCTTCTATAAGAATTTGGTGTAAATAAATGCTTTTCTAGACATTGCATTACAATTTTGTTCATAATTTGTTCATGGGGTGGGACGAGACAGAATTCACAACTTTGGTCACAAGATTTTGATTAGTTTTTTATATATTGTTTTGTTAATTTATTTTAAAGCAGACCTATTCCGCAAAATGGACTTTTCAGAGCGTTTAACCATGTTACAGTTTCCCCTCCTCATTTCCCCTCTCGAAGTTGTATTTGGAGCGACTTGTGCATGTTTGAGCAATCTTTAATCGCTTATTTTCAAGACGCCATTTTAACGATCAATCCCCGTTTTCACTGCCAGCGGCACCCGCCCACTGTGATGTACTTACTACGTTCTTCATTTTAGTTTTCTTAATCGATAATATGGATACCAATTATTTTTGTCAATATTGGTGCTATTGTTACAAAATAAAAACTTGGGGAGTTTTCTATCAGCATATGTTAGCAACAAGTCCCCTTTTAGCGTAGTCTTAGCTCCGGAGCTTGAGTGAGGCATAACTCTTTCACGCCTGTGCCAGATTTAAAGATTGGGAAATAAATCACGAGATCTTGTCCCATCTCTATTTGTTCGCTCTTCAACTTCTACTTCTACTTGTGTTCGGGGGCAGAGTGATTGAAAGTTGGCTGCCAATCTGAACTTATGGCCTGTCCAAGTGTCACCAAAACATTCATACATCTGCTCTTTGGTCTTCCTCTAGGCCTCCTGTTTCCTGGCAACGCTAACCTCAGCATCTACTCATATCCACTCTCCCTCCTCTGCACCAT